>BQMB01001914.1:0-107500 GCA_027943415.1 Closterium sp. NIES-67
ACATGTGTAGTTATCATGTTTGTATAGACTGTATAGGGTCACCTTCTAGAGAGTACAACATTTAGGTATATGTTTGTGTACTCTCTCTCTCACATCATTCAATTCTAGGTTTGATATGGTATCACGAGTAGGTTTCGACCCCCCCCCCCCCCCCCCCCCACCTACCGCTTCCGCTCCTCCCGTCGCGTCTCCTAGCCTCGCCTCGCCCCTCCTGAGCCCAGTCGCGACCCCTCCCCCTAGCCCCGTCGCGCCCCTTCCAGGGCCTCGTAGCGCCCCTCCAGGCCCCGTCGCGCCCCCCTTCCAGGGCTTCGTAACGCCCCTCCAGGCCCCCGTCGCGCCCCTCCAAGGCTCTGTAGCGCCCCTCCAGGGCCCCGTCGCGCCCCCTAGCGCCCCTCCTGGGCCCCGTAGCGCCCCTCCAGGGCCCCGTCGCGCCCCTTCGCGCCCCTCCTGGGCCCCGTAGCGCCCCTCCAGGGCCCCGTCGCGCCCCTTAGCGCCCCTCCTGGGCCCCGTCGCGCTCCTCACAGGCCCCGTAGCGCCCCGTAGCGCCCCTCCTGGGCCTCGTCGCGCCCCTCCTGGGCTTCGTAGCGCCCCTCCTGGGCTTCGTAACGCCCCTCCCAGGCCCCGTCGCGCCCCTCCTGGGCTCCGTAGCGCCCCTACTGGGACCCGTCGCGCCCTCCCTGGGCCCTGTAGCGCCCCTCCTGGGCCCCGTCGTGCCCCTCCCAGGCCCCGTCGCGCCCCTCCTAGGCCCGTAGTGCCCCTCCTGGGCCCGTAGCGCCCCTCCTGGGCCCCCCATTGCGCCCCTCCTGGGCCCCGCCGCGCCCCTCCTGGGCCCCCATTGCGCCCCTCCTGGGCCCGTAGCGCCCCTCCTGGGCCTGTTGCGCCCCTCCTGGGCCCTGCCGCGCTCCTCCCTGGGCCCCGTATCCACCCTCCTGGGCCCCGTCGCCCCTGCTCGGCCCCGTCGCCCCTGCTCGGCCCCGTCGCCCCAGCTCGGCCCTGTCGCGGCCTCTCGGCCCCGTGGCGCTCGCCCTGCCCCTGTCGCAGCTGCCCGGCCCCTGTCGCACCTGCCCGGCCCCGTCGCGCCCGCCCGGCCCCGTCGCCCCCGCCCGGCCCTGCTGTGTCCTGCCCGGCCCCGTCGCTGCCGCCCGGCCCTGTCGCTGCCGCCCGGCCTCGTAGCTGCCGCCCGGCCCTGTCACTGCCGGCCGGCCTCGTAGCTGCCGCCCGGCCTTGTCGCTGCCGCCCGGCCCCGTCGCAGCCGCCCGGCCCCGTCGCAGCCGCCCGGCCCCGTCGCAGCCGCCCGGCCTCGTAGCTGCCGCCCGGCCTTGTCGCTGCCGCCCGGCCCCGTCGCCGCCGCCCGGCCCCGTCGCAGCCGCCCGGCCCCGTCGCGCCTGCCCGGCCCCGTCGCGCCTGCCCGGCCTCGACGTGCCTGCCCGGCCCCGTCGCGCCTGCCCGGCCCCGTCGCGCCTGCCCCGGCCCTCCATACTTCCTGGTACTGTCCCCCGTTCCCCGCACCACTTTGCACCCTCCTGCACTTTCCTGCCCCGCCTTACACCGCATTGCACCTCACTGAACCGCACTGACCGCACTGCACCGCACTGAACCGCACTGCACCGCACTGCATCGCACTGCACCGCACTGGACCGCACTGCACCGCCCTGCACCGCACTGCACAGCACTACACCGCACTCCACTGTCCTCCACTGCCCCTCATGGCTGCTGAGCTTCGTTTTGATGCTGAGGGTCAGCCTCTGGAGTTCGAGGCGTGGTTGGCTGACCTTCGCCGCCACCTCACTGGTCAGCGGCAGGACGGCCACCCGCTTTCTGCACACCTAGACGGTATGCTCCCCTGCCCTGACCCCCCTGCTGTGCTGCCTGCTGATCCCACGCCCGCTGAGCGCGAGTCCACTGCCGCCGCTGCCCTTGCCCGCTCTGTCTGGCTTTCCCGCGATGCCCTTGCTCAGCTCGCCATTAGCAATGCCCTCCCCCCCCTTGAGCGCCCTCGCTTTAGAACCATTACTACCGCCCAGGCCTACCTCGATGCTGTCATCAAGCGCTATTCTACCCCTCCTGCTGCCTCAGTGGGTCGCCTGATCCTCCCCCTGCTCTTTCCTGACCTGGCGTCCTTCCCCACTGTCTCTGACCTCGCTGCCCACCTGCGCTCGATAGATGAAGCCTGGCACGCTGCCTGCACTGATGCACAGCTTAGAGTCCACCAGCCTCCCATGACCTCTACCCTCTACCTCCTTGCCACCCGCCTCCCTGACCGCCTTGCCGCCGCCCGCGACCAGTTCCTTAGCATCCACCCTGCTGCTCTCACCCTCACCGACTTTGTTGACCCCCTAACTGCCATAGAGACTCGTCACCGCTCCATAGCCCAGGCGAGCGGTACAGTACCGGTCCCTATCTTTCAGGGTTGTGCCCCCGCTCAGTGTACCTTCTCCGACGGCTCTGTCGCTGTGGCTGAGACTGCTGCTGCAGTATAGTCCCGCTCGGGGAAGGGCCGCCGCCCCAAGGTTGGGAGCGGCGGAGGTGGCGGGGGTGCGGGTGGGGGTAGTGGTGGAGGCGGGTCGTCCGGTGCCGGTGCGGACGTGGGGACCCTGCCCGGTCCAGCTGCCCCGCTGCCTCCACCGTTGCAGCAACCGCAGCAGCAGCAGCCTCCGCAGCAGCCGCAGCAGCCGCCGCAGACGAGGCCGGCGAGTGCTCTCCCGCCTGGGTGGCCTGGAGCTGGTGGTGGTCGTGCGCGTGGTGGTGCACCGGGTGGTGGTTCTGGAGGCGGGCCCTGTCAGTACCAGATCCAGACCGGTCCTCGCCGCGGCTTCGTTTGCGGTAAGATCGGTCATTCCACTCCTCGCTGTTTTCGTCGTCTGGACGACCTGTTCCGCCAGCGCTTTGGCCCGGCGCCCGACCTCCCGGACTGGCACAGCTTGCTTAGGCGTAGCATTCGGATTTTTGACTTGGACATGGATGCCATTGTAGCAGCCTTGCATGTGATGTATGCCGATGACTCTAGTGTGCTTCCCTCTTATTACCCCGTGTTGCCTAGTGTAGCTGTGCCTAGCGTAGACTCCCCTGCTGCGTCAGGCGTAGGTTCTCCTGCTTTGCTTAGCCTCGGTGCTTCCACCGCTTCACTGTCGCCCCGCGCGACTGCTGCGCTTTCCTTCACCTTGGACTCTGGCGCCTCCCGGTGTTTCTTCCGCGACTCCACGACGCTGACGCCGCTGCCTGTTCCAGCTGCAGTTACTCTTGCTGACCCCTCCGGTGGTCCCGTCTTTGCCCGCAGTTCCACCTCCCTTCCCTGTCCGGCGGTTCCTTCAGGTTCGCTCACCGGTCTGCATATCCCCTCGTTCTCCAGGAACCTAGTTGGTGTCGGCTGCCTCCAGGACCTTGGCGTCACCACTACGTTCCCTGGTCACGAGCGGTATGCTGTCTGTACCGAGGCCGCCACTGGTGCCCCCCTTACCACTTTCCCCCGGGACCCGGTGTCCGGCCTGTTCACACTTGACACCGCGACGTCCCGGCTGGGTCTTCCCCCCAGGTAGCTGCGTCCACCCAGGTTGCTGCTGCGTGCTCCTGTCGGTCCCTCACTCATCCGACTCTCCTTTGGCACCACCGCCTTGGTCACCCTGCACTCCCGCGTCTGCGTCACATGTCCCAGCACGGTCTCGTCCTTGGTCTCCCCGGTTCGTTCCCTGAGTTTCCCTCATCCCCCGCCCCACCGTGCACGCCTTGTGTCGAGGGCCGGCTCCGCCGTGCCCCTCACTCCTCCTCTTTTCCCCCTACCACCGCACCCCTGCAGACTCTGCACATGGACGTCTGGGGCCCAGCCCCGGTCCATGGGCCGCGTCGCGAGCGCTTCTTCCTAGTGCTTGTCGACGACTTCACACGTTACACCACCGTCTTTCCCCTGGAGCGGAAGGCCGACGTGCCTGACGTTCTCATCCCCTGGCTTGTCTCTCCTCGTCTCCACCGCGGTCTCCCTGCCTTGCGCCTCCACTCCGACCGGGGTGGCGAGTTCGCCTCAGGTGTCCTTGGTCGCTTCTGTCGTGCGGAGGGCATCACCCAGACGTTTACCCTGCCGGACTCCCCGCAGCAGAATGGGGTCGCTGAGCGACGCATCGGTTTGGTCATGGAGGTGGCTCGCACCTCCATGATCCACGCCGGTGCACCCCATTTTCTGTGGCCGTTCGCCGTGCGCTACGCCGCTCACCAGCTTAACCTGTGGCCGCACCCCCAGCGGCCGCAGGTTTCGCCGACCCTTCTGTGGACCGGGTCCCCTGGTGACGCGTCTGCGTTCCACGTCTGGGGCTGCCTTGCTCACGTTCGTGCCTCTGGCACGGACAAGCTCACTGCCCGCACCCTCCCCTGCGTCTTCCTCGGTTTCCCTCTTGACGCGTCCGACTGGCACTTCTACCACCCGCCGTCTCACCGCTTCTTTCACTCTCGCGACGTCACCTTTGACGAGTCCGTCTCCTTCTTCCGCCGCTTTCCCCACCGTGGTCCCCCGGTTACTCCCCCCTGTTCCTGGTTCCTCCCTCCCTGGTGGCCCCTGCCCCTCCCCCCCCCCGCCCCCCCGTCCGGCCCCCTCTGGTGTGTCTCACGTGACCCCCCTCCCGTCGGTCGTTCCGGTCGACGAGTCTTCTGACTCTGGTAGTCCTTTGGCGCAGTCCTCGCCGTCTGTCCCTCCCCCGGTGTCTCCTCCTCCACCGCCTCCGCAGCCGCCGTCGCCGCAACTGCTGCAGCCGTCGTCTCCGCCGCCGCCGCCGTCGAGGCCGTCGCTGCAGCCGCCGCCGCCGCCGCCGCCGTCGTCGCTGCCGCTGTTTGTGGACTCTGGGGGTGCTGGAGTTGAGGTGGGTACTCGTCCCGGGGCTCCTGTCGTGGCTTGTCTCCGCGGGCCTGGGGGTGGTACCGGTGCTGGCGGTGTTTCGGGCTCTGGGGGTGTCCCTTCTGGGGGTGCCCGTGTGGAGGGTTCGGGAGGTAGCCGTCGCGCAGCTTGTGGCCCTGGCGTTGGTGTTGTGTCGCCGCAGCAGCAGTCCCCGCCGGTGTCCGCCCTCCGTTTGCTCGGCCTTCCGTCCCCTGACCCTGCGCCTGTTCCTCTCCGGCCGTCTCCCCCTTTTCCCGTCTACGGCCCCGTGTTCCCTCCGCCGGACTCGTCCCCGGCTCGTTTTCCCCCTCGTTCCCCACCCGTGTCCCCTCCTCTGTCTCCCGACCCGACGCCGCCCTCTTACGTCTGGTCTCGCCGCCCCTCCCGTGCTCGTCCTGTCTCCCCCGTCCCGCGCACTCACCCTATGTTGCTCCGCTCCCACGCGTCTCGTCCTCCCCTCCTCCCGTCTCCTCCTCCGTCCTCTCTTGTCGTTGCGTCTCCTCCTCTGTCTGACTACTTTCGTGCCGCTCGTCCTCTTGTTCCTCGGGTCCTTGCCTCTCTTGTTACCGACCCGTCTGTTCCAGTGTCGAGTCTTGACGCCCTTGTCGCTGCGGTCGCTGACTTCGCCTCTACCCGCCGCCTTGACTACGCCTCCGCTCTGGTCTCTGACCCTGCCTGTCCTCCGTCTGTCGGGGGTGCTCCTGCCCTCGGCAGTGACGTCCTGGAGGACTGCCAGTTTGAGCTTGCTTTCCTGTCCGAGGCTGCTCCCCATCTCTGTTCCATGCTGCTAGTCCCTGAGGGTGACCCAGACGCTTTTGACATCCCGACCCCTCGTACTTACGCTGAGGCGGTTTCGGGACCTTGGGCCTCTCAGTGGATAGCTGCCATGGAGCAGGAGATGGCATCTTGGAGATCCACCGGCACCTTCGTCGACGCAGTTCCCCCACCTGGGGTGAACGTGGTCGATGGCCGTTGGCTCTTCAAGGTGAAGCGCCCTCCTGGAGAGCCGCCTGTGTTCAAGGCGCGTTACGTGGCTAGAGGCTTCAGTCAGCGCGAGGGGGTGGACTTCTTTCAGACTTTCGCTCCTACCCCGAAGATGACTACTCTTCGGGTTCTGCTACACGTAGCGGCTCAGCGTGACTACGAGCTTCACTCCCTCGACTTCTCCACTGCCTTTCTTCAGGGCAGCCTTCACGAGCAGGTCTACCTGCGTCGTCCTCAGGGCTTTACTGGCACCTTCCCCCCTGGGACCCAGTGGCTTCTGCGGCGCCTAGTCTACGGCCTGCGCCAGGCGCCTCGTGAGTGGCACGACACGCTGCGTGCTACTCTTGCTGACCTGCAGTTCTTTCCGTCCTCTGCAGACCCCTCGCTCTTCGTTCGTGCTGGCTCGACTCCGTTCTACATCCTCGTCTACGTAGACGACCTGGTCTTTGCCACAGCTGACAGGGACGCACTGGCCTCCGTGAAGGCAGAGCTGCTGAAGAGACACACCTGCACTGACCTTGGAGAGCTGCGCCGTTACCTTGGCTTGCAGATCTCCAGGGACAGAGCCGCCCGCACCATCACCCTGACTCAGTCACACTTGGTGCGCCAGGTCCTTCAGAGGTTCGGCCTTCAGTTCTCCTCCGCACAGCCCACCCCTCTTCCTCTGGACCACAGACTCTCCGCTCCAGTTCCTGAGGAGTCGGTAGATCCCAGTGGTCCTTACGCTGAGCTAGTGGGTTGCCTCATGTACCTGATGACTTGCACTCGCCCAGATCTCGCATACCCTCTCAGCATCCTGGCTCGTTTTGTGGCCACAGGCAGACACCGACCTCAGCACTGGTCTGCCGCTAAGAGGGTTTTGCGTTATCTTGCAAGTACATCGGGCATGGGGTTAGTGCTAGGCGGACGCAGGCCAGTGGTCCTTACTGGACACACAGACGCTTCTTGGGCAGACGACGCCGAGACGCTCAGGTCTTTCCAGGGCTACTGCTTTAGCCTTGGCTCAGGTGCTGTCTCGTGGAGAGCTACCCGCTCCTCGTCGGTTGCCCAGTCCAGCTGTGAGGCTGAGATCTACGCCGGTGCCATGGCGGCACAGGAGCTCCGCTGGCTGACCTTCTTGCTCACTGACTTAGGTGAGCGGCCTAGCTCTGCCCCGGTCCTGTACGCTGACAATAGGGCCATGATTCTCCTGTGTCAGGAGCATCGACTCGAGGGCAGAGCGAAGCACATCCAGCTGCGGTACTTCCTCCTGCGCGAGCTACAGCAGCGGCGCCAGGCTCGCGTAGTACACTTGGCCTCCGGTGCCAACACAGCTGATATCTTTACGAAGGCGCTTGCGCCTAAAGATCATCAGCGGCACTGTTTACAGCTTGGTCTGGTTCCTGTAGTCTCTCACTTACTCGGGCCTTGACTTTGTACTGTCGTATATATATATATGTATACACTCAGACTGGACTTGTGTCCTCTCACAGTGGTTGGACTAGTAGTGCCGCCCTGTACTCGTTCTTGCCTTGTCTGTACTCCTTCTGACTGGTCTTTTAGACCCTTGTCTCAGAGGCTGGACTAGTAGTGCCACCCTGAGCTACTTGTCTAGAACATTCCCCTATGCAGTCCAGGGGGTGTGTCAAACATGTGTAGTTATCATGTTTGTATAGACTGTATAGGGTCACCTTCTAGAGAGTACAACATTTAGGTATATGTTTGTGTACTCTCTCTCTCACATCATTCAATTCTAGGTTTGATAGTTGTTGCTACCTTTGAGGACTTAGCCGAAATGTAAAATTCGAGGCAAGGGTTACCCTATTGGCGCACGTGCATTCAAGATTCGAGGAATCAGGGTTATCCCCGAAGGCATACTGACACCTCAGGGCTAGTACACGAACACTTTACTGAATCCTCAGGGTTGCACTACGATTTAAAACTGAATTCACAGGGGAAAAAATGACCTTAAACTGATTTTTCAGGTTTGGCACCTAACAGGCATCCTGAAAATCAGGAATTCAGGATAAAACATCCTGATATCTGAGGCCTTGCTAGGGGGTGTGTCAACTTATACATATATTGTTATATAGAAGTTATAGGCTAGATAGGGTATGTTCTTAGTGGGTACGACCCAAATGCTATTTCTCCCCTGTTCTCCCTTCTTCTATTCATACCTTCTAGTCTTAACATGTAACTCGATAACGTCTATCGGAACTACTTACCGAAATGCTGAAGTACGATTTTATCACAACAGTAAATATCTCGTCTTAAGGCCTAGGTCTCAAGTTACAAGCCTCATAAAGTGAGCGTGGCTTGGGTTGGGACGAGAGGCTTTCGATTGGCTGCGAGGTTGACGAAAGCCTGAAGTCTGAAAGTTGGCTTGCGAAAGTCGCATACGCAAATTAGCACTTCGCAAACCAAAACTCAAACAAGGTTGGGAAAGGACAACAAGAACCAGCAACGCACAGCACATTGTACAGGAGAGCACAAACTAGGCTAACGCGTCAAACCGTCAACCAGCCGCACTCCGGCAAACGCGCTGAACAACAGCAGAGAACATAAAAAAACGCCAGGCATGACCGCAGCTCCTATTTCGCTTGCAAAATCGGACTTCTGCTAGCATCAATTCCCTCTTTTGCCAGCAACTTAGAGTAGACTTGACCGAAAGTCACGCGGATATCGCATTTCCATTTTTTTTGGCGGATATTGTGCGCATGTCCAGTATCGGTGGATCGCAACTCGCCATTCGAGATAAGCCCAAGCTTCCTCTAAGCCTAAGGGATACTTAGGATCAGACGCAAAGTCGGCAGCACCTCTCGAGTTAGGGCATATCCGCTTCACATGTTCCTCTAGCTTCCGACGAACTCGCTGGCGTAGGATTCCCGAGTCGCGCGCTTAAGAAAGCAACCAGATGGGAAGATCTACAACGCAACTCTGTAGTACGTCGGATAATCCCCACCACCTCGACCTCACACAATTTGGGATGGCTCGGGCGTTATACCAGAGGGCATAAGAGCGCCACGGGGGAGAGGGTGCGCAACGAGATTCAGCGCCTCTCGAATCAGGGCATATCCGCGATGCATTCGCGGCGCAGAGCGACAGAGAGGGGGGTGCAGAGCGAGAAGGAGGGGATGCACAGCGAGAAGGAGGGGGATGCAGGGCGAGAGGGGGGGGGGATGCAGGGCGAGAGGGGGGGGGGATGCAGGGCGAGAGGGGGGGATGCAGAGGAACGACAGCAACGCCCTGATCATGCACTCTGGTTTTGCGAGTTACCCGGTGTGCCACTGCCAAGTATGTTTCCTTCTTTGCTGCCTTCCCCAACACCTCTCTCCCTCCATTGCTCTCATGCCTCTCCCCTTCCCTGCTCTTACCTATCTCCCCTTCCCATGCACTCTCTATTTCCCTACTCGCACCCCTCTCTCCCTTCCCTATATCACTTCTCACTCGCTCCTTGCTCTCCTGCCTTCCCCCTCCCCTGATATCACGCATCTCACACATCCCCGCTCTCTCTCCTCTCCCCCCATCTGAATGGTCTCCCCCAACCTTCCTTGCACTCCCCACACCTCCCCTGCTGTTCCACGACTTCCCTTGCACTCACCACACCTCCGTTGCTCCCCCCCCCTCTCTCATTCTCTCGCCCCCTCTCCCATACTGCCCCCCCTCACCCAGCCACACTTGCGTACTCGCGACGGCCATGGATTCGATGCAGCAGTGGCCAATGGCAAGTTGGGTGACGACAATGAGTTAGGCCGAGATGGGGCGGACCCATGGGTGCCGAAGCCACGAAGTGTGCCAGTGCCCATGCCTCGGCACCCATCCCGCAGTCCCCATACCATCTTCTCGCCACCGAACCTGGCTGCCCTCCCCCCCCCCTCCTCCCCTTTCCCCTCCTGTACTTTCCACTCCGCAAGTCCTTACGCTTCTTCAATGCTCACCCCTCCCCTCCTCCAGGCCTCCCCATACCCTTCCTCCTCCTCTTCCCGCCCATCCTCAGGTTTCCCCACACCCTTCTCCCTCCCTGCCCCTCCCCTCCTGCGGGTGTGGCAGAGTGCGGCAGGTAAGGGGGTGGAGGGGATAGGGGAGGGTATCGCAGAGTGCGGGTTTGGAGACGGGTGGGATAGAGGGAGGGGGGGGAGGAAGTGGGGAGGCAGGGGGGTTGGAAGAATGTTCAGGCGGGAGAGAGGGTTTGGTAAGGCATGTGGAATGTGCCACCAACGGGCAAAGGGAAGGGGACATGGAAAGCAGTCGGCAAGGCAATGCTGCAATCTATCAGTATAAAAAACACTGCGCCTTCTCCCCCCTCATGTCTCCGCCAGTTCTCACTCCCTAGGCTCCTATCCATCGCTTGTCTTTGGTCTCACACTCACCTGCCTCACATCCCAGCAATACCAACCTCGAAGTGACGAAGGTCTCAACACCCCCTTCCCTGCTGTGTTGTGTGCGCATGGCATGCAGGTGATGTGTTGTGTTTTTTATAATTCTCAACAACGAAATGCAGCCACGTCGACCAGTGTCAGACCACCTGGAGTCAAACAAAGCTGATGCCTCCTCCTGGCAGCCCATGGCACTGGCATAGGCTGATGCCAATGCCAGCTTCATACTGCACTGCTCCTTTACATTTGCAGTTCATGTGTTAGCTATGTAGAAGTTTTAGGCTAGACTGAGGTATGCTTCTAATGAGTACAACCAACTAGTATTTGTTCTAGGTTTCCACTTCTAGTAATCATTTCGTTCTAACTTTGACATGGTATCACGCGTAGGTTAGCATCCCCCACCTACCGCTTCCGCCCGTACCCTAGCTAGGCCCCGTCGCGCCACCCTAGCCCAGTCGCGCCACCCTAGCCCCGTCGCGCCACCCTAGCCCTGTCGCGCCCCTCTTGGGCCCCGTCGCGCCTCCTAGCCCCGTCGCGCCCCTCCTGGGCCCCGTCGCGCCTCCTAGCCCCGTCGCGCCCCTCCTGGGCCCCGTCGCGCCACCCTAGCCCCGTCGCGCCCTTCCTGGGCCCCGTCGCGCCCACTAGCCCTGTCGCGCCCTGCCTGGCCCCGTTGCGCCCTGCCTGGCCCCCTCGCGCCCTGCCTTGCCCCGTCGTGCCTGCCTGGCCCCGTCGCGCCTGCCTCGCCCCGTCGCGCCTACCTGGCCCCGCCGCGCCTGCCTGGCCCCGCCGCGCCTGCCTGGCCCCGCCGCGCCTGCCTGGCCCCGCCACGGCTGCCTGGCCCCGCCGCGGCTGCCTGGCCCCGCCGCGCCTGCCTGGCCCCGCCGCGCCTGCCTGGCCCCGCCGCGCCTGCCTGGCCCCGCCGCGCCTCCCTGGCCCCGCCGCGCCTCCCTGGCCCCGCCGCGCCTGCCTGGCCCCGCCGCGCCTGCCTGGCCCCGCCGCGCCTGCCTGGCCCTGCCGCGCCTGCCTGGCCCCGCCGCGCCTGCCTGGCCCCGCCGCGCCTGCCTGGCCCCGCCGCGCCTGCCTGGCCCCGCCGCTCCTGCCTGGCCCCGCCGCGCCTGCCTGGCCCTGCCGCGCCTGCCTAGCCCCGCCGCGCCTGCCTGGCCCCGCCGCACCTGCCTGGCCCCGCCACGCCTGCCTGGCCCCGCCAGCACCTGCCTGGCCCCACCGCACCTGCCTCGCCCTTTCGCCCCGGCTCGTCCTGCCGTGCCGCCTCGGGCTCCGTCTCCTCTGCTCGCCCGTGCTGGAGGGGGCTGTCGCTGTGTTCCTGCGTCGATGTGTTCCTATGGAGCTGTGCCGCTGACCCTGCACGATGGCGGACTTCGTGCTCCGACTTGACGCCGAGGGCCATGCGGTTGACTTCGCCGCCTGGCTCTTTGATCTCCGCCACCACCTTACAGGTCAGCGCCAGGATGGCCACTCTTTGGTTGTCCATGTCGATGGCTTGCTCCCCCGCCCCCCCGCACCTGCTCCCCTCCCTGCTGACCCCTCCTCTGATGACAGTGAGACCTTCTACCGGCGGCTCCGGTGCTGTCACCTGCCAGTACCAGCTTTTGACCAGGCCTCTTCGCGGCACTCTGTGCCGCCGCCCGCACCTGACCGCCCGCTGTTTCCGCCGCCTCGACGATCTCTTTCATCGTCGCTTTGGCCCGGCCCCGGACCTCCCCGACTAGCACAGCCTGCTCCGCCAGGGCGTGCCGATCTTTGAGTTAGACATGGATCAGATAGGTGCTGCTTTGCATGCTTTGTATTCTGACGCTTCTAGTTTTGCTGGATCTTATTACCCTGTGTACTCTAGTTTAGGTGTTGCACCACTGTATAGATTAGCCTCCCCTGCTGCGTCACGTGTAGGACTGCCTAGGTTGCCTAGTCTAGTCGCTGCACCGGCTCCGTCCCCGGCCTCCGCCACTGCGTCGCTGTCCTACACTTTCGACTCCGGTGCTTTTGCCTGCTTCTTCCGCGACCGTTCCACGCTCACGCCGCTTGCTGCACCTGCTGTTGTCTCTCTCGCTGACCCCTCTGCGGGTCCTGTGGTCGCGCGCAGTTCTACGTCCCTTCCCTGTCCGGCAGTTCCCTCGGGCTCCCTTACTGGCCTCCACGTTCCCTCGTTCTCCAGGAACCTGGTTGGTGTCGGCTGTCTCCAGGACCTCGGCGTCACCACTACGTTCCCCGAACACCAGCGGTTCGCTGTCTGTTCTGAGGCTGTCTCATGTTTCCCCCTTGCGACGTTCCCCCGGGACCCGGTGTCCGGTCTGTTTACCCTAGACACCGCTTCCCCCCCGGTTGGTGCGTCCTCCCAGGTCGCTGCAGCTTGCTCGTGTCGGTCCCTCACTCACCCCTCCCTTCTATGGCACCACCGCTTAGGTCACCCTGCTCTCCCGCGTCTGCGTCACATGTCCCAGCACGGTCTTGTCTTAGGTCTCCCCGCGTCGCTCCCTGCCCTTCCTCCCTCGGCTGCGCCACCGTGCACGCCTTGCGTCAAGGGTCGGCTCCGCCGTGCTCCTCACTCCTCCTCGCTGCGCCCTGCTACTGCCCCCCTTCAGACCCTGCACCTGGACGTTTGGGGCCCTGCCCCCGTCCCCGGACCGCGCCGTGAGCGCTAATTCCTTGTGCTCGTCGACGACTACACGCGCTACACCACGGTGTTTCCCCTGGAGCGGAAGGCCGACGTGCCCGACGTTCTTCTACTGTAGGTTGTGGCTGCGCGTCTCCACCGCGGTCTCCCCGTGTTGTGTCTCCACTCCGACCGCGGCGGCGAGTTCGCCTCTGGTCGGCTTGGACAGTTCTGTCGTGCGGAGGGCATCACCCAGTCGTACACCTTGCCGGACTCGCCACAGCAGAATGGGGTTGCTGAGCGCCGCATCGGCTTGGTCATGGAGGTCGCTCGTACCTCCATGATCCATGCCGATGCCCCCCATTTTCTGTGGCCATTCGCTGTTCGCTACGCTGCTCACCAGCTTAACCTGTGGCCACGCTCCCAGCGGCCGCAGGTTTCGCCGACCCTCCTTTGGACCGGGTCCCCCGGTGACGCGTTTGCGTTCCACGTCTAGGGCTGCCTTGCTCACGTTCGTGCCTCTGGTACGGACAAGCTCATAGCCCGCACTGTCCCCTATGTCTTCCTCGGTTTCCCCCTGGACTCGTCTGACTGGCTTTTCTATCACCCGCCGTCTCACCGCTTCCTCCACTCTCGTGACGTTACCTTTGACGAGTCCGTCTCCTTCTACCGCCGCTTCCCTTACCGAGGTCTCCCAGTTGCCCCCCCCTTGTTCCTTGCTCCCTCTCCCCCGGTAGCCCTTGCCCCTCTCCCGCCTCGTCCTGCCCCGTCTGGTGTCTCTCACGTCACTCCCCTTCCATCTGTTGTCCCGTTGAGGAGTCTGCTGACTCTGGTGGTACCCCTGGTCTGTCCTTGCCGCGTCCCCCTTCCCTGGTGCCTCTGCCCCCACTGTCGCAGTCGCTGACCCAGCTGCAGCCGCCGCCGCCGTCGCCGCCGCAGCCGTCGCCGCTGTCGCCGCCGCCGCAGCCGTCGCCGCCACTGCCGCCGCCGCTCTTGGCCCCTGGGGGTGCTGGTGTGGAGGAGGGTGTTCGTCCTGCGGCTTCTGGGGGTGCCGCTGGTGTTGGAGGGGGTTCTCATCTGGGGGTGTTGGTTCTGGGGGTGCTGCTGTTGAGTGTTCTGCCGACGGTCGTTCTGCCTCTGCTGGTCCGAGCGTTCCGGCCCAGCCGTCGTCGCCGCCACAGCAGCCGTCGCCGCCGGTCTCCGCTCTCCGCCTGCTCGGCCTTCCCTCCCCGGACCGCGCGACGGTGCCTCCCCCACCGCCCGCTGACCTTCCTGTCTACGGTCCTGTGTTCCCGCCGCCAGACTCGTCTCCGGCCCGTCTTCCTCCTCGTTCTCCTCCTGTGTCTCCTCCGCTGTCCCCTGACCCTACACCTCCGTCTCACGTTTGGGCTCGCCGTCCCTCCCGTGCTCGTCCCGTCTCTCCTGTCCTGCCCACCCACCCTATGTTGCTCCGTTCCCGCTCGTCTTGTCCTCCCCTCCTCCCGTCCCCTCCTCCCTCGTCCCTTGCTGTTGCACCTCCTCCGTTCTCTGTCTACCTCCGAGCTGCTCGTCCCCTTATCCCTCGGGTCCTTGCCTCTCTTGTTACCGACCCTGTTGTTCCTGTCTCGCGCCTTGACGCGCTTGTCGCTGCTGTCGCTGACTTCGCCTCTACCAGCCGCCTTGACTACGCTACCGCTCTGGTCTCTGACCCTGCCCGTCCTCGCGAGTGGCATGACACGCTACGTGCCACGTTAGCAGACCTGCAGTTCTTTCCGTCCTCTGCTGACCCTTCACTGTTTGTGCGTTCCGGCCAGACTCCGTTCTACATCCTTCTCTACGTGGACGACCTGGTCTTCGCTACTCCTGACAGGGACGCACTGGCCTCTGTGAAGGCTGAACTGCTGAAGAGACACACCTGCACTGACCTTGGAGAGCTGCGTCGCTATCTTGGCCTGCAGATCTCTAGGGACAGAGCAGCACGCACCATCACTCTGACACAGTCACACTTGGTGCGTCAGGTCCTTCAGAGGTTTGGTCTTCAGTTCTCCTCCGCACAGCCCACAGCTCTACCTGTAGACCATGGGCTCTCCGCTCCCGTTTCTGAGGAGCCAGTAGAGCCCAGTGGCCCCTACGCAGAGCTGGTGGGTTGCCTCATGTACCTGATGACTTGCACTCGCCCAGATCTCGCATACCCTCTCAGCATCCTGGCTCGCTTTGTGGCTACAGGCAGACACCGACCTCGGCACTGGTCTGCCGCTAAGAGGGTTTTGCGTTATCTTGCAAGTACATCGGGCATGGGGTTAGTGCAAGGAGGACGCAGGCCAGTGGTCCTCACTGGGCATACAGACGCTTCTAGGGCAGACGACTCTGAGACTCTCAGGTTGTCTCAGGGCTACTGTTTTGGCCTTGGTTCGGGTGCTATCTCTTGGAGATCCACTCGCTCGTTGTCTGTTGCTCAGTCCAGCTGCGAGGCTGAGATCTACACCGGTGCCATGGCGGCACAGGAGCTCCGCTGGCTGACCTTCTTGCTCACAGACTTAGGTGAGTGGCCTAGCTCTGCCCCGGTCCTGTACGCTGACAACAGGGCCATGATTCTCCTGTGTCAGGAGCCTCGGCTTGAGGGTAGAGCGAAGCATATCCAGCTGCGGTACTTCCTCCTGCGCGAGCTACAGCAGCGTCGCCAGGCTCGCGTAGTTCACTTGGCCTCCGGTGCCAACACAGCTAATATCTTTACTAAGGCGCTTGCGCCTAAAGATCATCAACGGCATTGTATCCAGCTTGGTCTTGTTCCTGTCGCTTCTCACTTGTTAAGACCCTGATTGTGTATTCTCTACTATTTATATTTGTCTGACTGGCCTTGGGGCCTTACCTTCAGTGGCAGGACTAGTAGTGCCGCCCTGGCTTAGTTTAGTCTTGTTTGTACTCTTGCTGACTGGTCTCCGAACCCCTGCCTCAGTGGTTGGACTAGTAGTGCCACCCTGCGCTGTGTGCTTCTTGCTTAGCTCCACCCCTTATCTAGCCTAGGGAGTGTGTCAACGTTTACATATGTTCTGTGTAGAAGTTATAGGCTAGACTGAGGTATGCTTCTAGTGAGTACAACCAACTAGTATTTGTTCTAGGTTTCCACTTCTAGTAATCATTTCGTTCTCACTTTGACAAAGTGCTACTACTAGCACTGCGTGTGCAACATCATAACAGTCTGAATAGCAGGATAAGCTGTTGAAATGATAACGGTAACAATAACGTTAACGGTATGATTCATGTACCTTCTGTCCTAGCCAACTGCCCTCCTCTCTAACACGACCCCGCCTCCCTGCTCTCACTCCTCACTCCCTCGGCTCCCATTGCTCCGTCCTTCTGCCCTCCCCAGCTTCTGCCCTCCCCACCTACTGCCCTCCCCAGCTTCTGCCCTCCCAAGCTTCTGCCCTCCCTAGCTTCAGCTAGAGCTACCCCTTCCCCCCTTCACATGTGCTACAGCTACCCCTTCCCCACCTCACACATGTTACAGCTACCCATTCCCCCCCTCACACGTGCTACAGCTACCCCTTCCCCCCCTCACACATGCTACAGCTACCCCTTCCCCCCCTCACACGTGCTACAGCTACCCACGATCCCTGCCCTCATGCCTCACTCCCTCCCGTGCTCTCATGCCTCACTCCCTCCCGTGCTCTCATGCCTCACTCCCTCCCGTGCTCTCCTGCCTCACTCCCTCCCGTGCTCTCCTGCCTCACTCCCTCCCGTGCTCTCATGCCTCACTCCCTCCAGTGCTCTCCTGCCTCACTCCCTCCCGTGCTCTCCTGCATCACTCCCTCCTGTGCTCTCCTGCCTCACTCCCTCCCGTGCTCTCATGCCTCACTCCCTCCAGTGCTCTCCTGCCTCACTCCCTCCAGTGCTCTCCTGCCTCACTCCCTCCAGTGCTCTCCTGCCTCACTCCCTCCCGTGCTCTCCTGTCTCACTCCCTCCCGTGCTCTCCTGCCTCACTCCCTCCCGTGCTCTCCTGCCTCACTCCCTCCCGTGCTCTCCTGCCTCACTCCCTCCCGTGCTCTCCTGCCTCACTCCCTCCCATGCTCTCATGCCTCACTCCCTCCCGTGCTTTCCTGCCTCATAAAAAACAAAGTAGGCAAGCATTTTTCCAGCTCTGTCATTCGGTTGCGGACAGCATTGCGGTGGGGCTGGAAGATTTTGCAGGGGAGTTCAACTCTGCATAGTTAGCGTGGGAGTATATGGAATCGGTGTACATGGGTGTTACGGATGCCGATAAATCTGCGGAAAGGAAGAAGCTGCTGCTGTTGAGCATGGAGAAGAATGAGAGGGTGATAGACTACATAATCGGGCGAAAACCTGAGGGCGATGGGAGCTCCAGAGAAGGGGAGGGAGATGATCGGTTATATTGTTGAAGGATTGCCCAAGGAGTGGGAATCCGACATACATATGTTCACCTACTCACCACCCGCAAGCATGACAAAGCTACTGAAGGCATTGCAAGCGTTGGAGAGAGTAAGGGCTGCAAGGATGCTGAAAGAAGCAACAGTAAAGGGAGTTGAGGAGCAGAAACCTGCAATGGTTAATGCAACAGCAGCTGCACGGAGAGTATTTGGGGAGTGCTACCATTATGGAAAGAAAGGGCACAAGGCAATCGATTGCTACAACAACCCTCGGAGCAGAAACTTCAGAGGGAAAGTCGGATATGGTGGTGGTGGCAGCAGCAATGAAGGGGCTGGTGGTGGAGGTAACGGAGTAGCATGGCAGCAGCGAAGAGGGTTTGGGGGAAACTGCAACAACTGCAGAAAGTTTGGCCACAAAGCGATAGAGTGCTATGCTAACCCAAACAGCATGAGCTATAGAGGGCAGCAGCAAGTGCATCCTCAGCAGCAGCAACAACAAAGAGCACCTACAGCAAAGGTCAATAAGGTGGAAGCAAAGAAACGGGATGAAGATGTTATACTCGGCAGTTCACACAAGGCAAATGTGGCAATGACATCAGCGGTGTGCTTGCTGGCCAAGGGGCTGGAGGAAACCGCATGGTTCATGGACAGCGGCTGCACCCAACATATGACTAACAGGTCAGAATGGTTGAGGGGGCTGAGAGAGTCATGTGTTCCTTACGTGCTTGTTGGAGATGAGGGCAAACTGAAAGTGAAAGGAGAGGGGGATGTAGTCCTGGAAGGACCATATGGAGAGTTGAAGTTAGAGAGAGTGCTGCTAGTAGAGAGCCTAGCGCTAAACCTCATAAGTCAGTCACAGTTGGATGGCATGGGGTGTAAGACATTGAGTGACAGCGAGATGGCGAGCCTCTTGCGGGCACGACCGCGGATGTGACTATAAAGGGGGGAGCTGCCTCCGGGGAGGAGTGGGAAGGGGGCCGCGGAGAGGAGTCCACGTAGTACGATCATACCTTGGCTACTACGCCGGATCCCATCAGAACTCCGCAGCTAAGTGCCAGTGGGCGAGAGCAGTACTGGGCAGGGTGACCTCCCGGGAAGTCCTCGTGTCGTACCCATTTCTGCCCGCTCCCGTGCCCGGGAGGGGGCAGTGGGAAAAAGAAAGGAGGATTCTTCTCCGAACCGCACGGGCGGCGATGTCGCGCGGCTCTGGGGAGGGCCGCTCTCTGCATAGGACGCCACGGAGCGTGACTACATACGGGCGTCCAATCCGGCCCCAGCGAGATGGCGAGAAGAAACCAGGGGCTTTATGAGATGAAGCTGAGAGAGAAAGTCATGAGTGGAGCAAAAGTTACCTATCAGCCAGAGCCTGAGGAAGGGGTCATGGCAAGAGAGGAGCTGATGTCAAAGGTAGAAGTTACCTGGGGGAAAAGAGAAGGAGATCATGGTGATGGCAGCAGCAACAGAAAAGGTGGAGATTGGGACCATGCAAAGGAGGATGGGACATGCAAGTGTGGAACGAGTGAAGGAGGTAGTTCAGAAGGAGATGGTAAAAGGAGTGGAGCTGAAGGATGGAGAGAAACACAAGGGGAAATGCGACAAGTGCATTGAAGGGAAGCAGACTCGAGCATCTCATCCCAAGCATAAGGTAGAAGAGGAAGGCTATGGGGTGATGGAGTGATAGTTGCAGCAGACGTGTGTGGCCCTATGAGAGTTCCTTCAAGGCATGGCAGCCGATACTTCGTTACATTCACAGATTTGGAGACTAGGCATACTTGGGTGACAGAGATAAAAGATAAGGGGGAAGTATTTGGGTGCTTCAAGAAATGGAAGGCGGAAGCAGAAAGGCAAAGCGGGAAGAAGAGGAAAGTATTAAGGACGGATAATGGAGGGGAATTAATGAGTAAGGATTTCAGCAACTACTTGAAGAGCAAGGGGATAAGGAGGCAGCTGACTGTACCCTATACCCCACACCACAATAGTATCGCAGAGAGGGTTAATAGGTCTCTACTGGACAGCGTAAGGAGCATGCTAGCTGACAGCGGGTTACCGTTGAGGTTTTAGGGAGATGCACTAGGGATGGCTTGCTGGGCAAAGAACCGATTGCCTACAAAGGGGCTTGCAGCTGATATGATTCCACACGAGGTCTTTTATGGGAGGAAGCCGAACCTACAGTTTGCAAGGGTATGGGGATGCATGGTGCAGTATAGGGATCCAAATGGACCAGACCACAAGTTGCTGCCAAGGACCAAGTGGGGCATCAACCTCGGGATCTGCCCTGTAAGTAAGGGTTGGGTAATCAAGGATGTGGAGAATGGGAGTGTGGTGGCAACAAGGGATGTGATATTTTATGAGAGTGTGAACCATCTGGAGTGAAAGGGTGTGGACAAGGACATGAGCTCAACTGCAGGGGAGGTGGCTGTGCCTAGCGCTATAGAGGAGATGATGGAGGAGCATGAAAAGGGATTGGAGCTGCAGATGAGGATGAAGAGAGTGGGATGAGAACAGATCAGCCTGGAATGACAGTTGAATGGGTGTGGAAGAAATCACCTAGTGAAGCTGAGGAGATACCAAAGATTGTGCAGCAGGACGGGGATGAGGACGTGGAGATTGAGCAACAGTAGGAAATAGAAAGAGAGTCAGCCAGAGAAGATAATGATCCGTGGCGCTTGCTGGAAAGTGAAGACACAGATGAAGCAGCAAGGAAAATTGGTGAACTGCTGGAGGATGGAGCTGTAGTGATTGGAAGGGAGGCAGCCGACAGTGAGACCGATAATGAGGAGAATGGAGAAGAGGGTAGCAAGGAAAGTGGAGGGACAGCAGCTGGGGAATCGGGAAGGGGCAAGAGGGTGAAGAAGTGGAATGCAAAGTATGTCCAGCTACTCATGACATGCTGGAAGAATGTCCACACACACCTGCTACTCACAGTAAGTGCAACCGCCTTGGTAAGCAAGGCAACGAGAGAAAAATATAATATACCAAGTGAGCCTGTTACAGTGGAAGAGGCATTGAGCGGGCCTTATAGTAAGCAATGGAGTACAGCCATTCAGGAAGAGTTGGATACCTTGGCAGAGAGGGGCACTTGGGAGTTAGCTTGTATGCGGGCGGGGAGAAATGCAGTGGGAGTAAAGTGGATCTTCAAAATAAAGACGGGAGACTTTGGACAGTTGGACCGGTTCAAGGCAAGGCTAGTGGCTAAGGGGTATACTCAGGTCGAGGGGGAAGACTATAATGAGACATATGCCCCGGTGAGCAAGCTTACAACGGCAAGGGGGCCGCTGAAGGTGATAGCGGCGAGGGGGTATTTTCTAGTGCAGCTGGATATTAAAAACGCATTCCTTTATGGGGTGTTGAAGGAGGAAACTTACATGAACCAGCCGCCAGGGTTTGAGGATGGAACAAATAGGAAGTGCAAGCTGATAAGGGCATTGTATGGGCTGAAACAGTGTCCACGGGAGTGGTACAAGGTGATGGATGAGCGACTGATGAAGGGGGGATTCACTAAGAGCGAGTGTGACAGGGCATTCTACTGGAAAGGAGAAGGGAAGCAAAAAGTATTTCTTATACTTTATGTGGACGACATATTGGTAACAGGAGCTACGAAGGAAGAGGTGGATAAGGTGTGTGCTCACCTGGCAGAGGTATTCCAAGTGAAGCAGATCCCTCAGGCAACGCTGTTCTTGGGCAAGAATCTGGAGAGGAATGAGGGAGAGAAAAATCTATTTCTGTTTGAGGGAGGAGAGGAGACGTTGGAGTTAGTGGGATATGCGGACGCATCACATGCCTACGACAAAGAGACACGAAGGGGAGCATTTGGGATGTATACCTACTTGGGGGGACGACGATCATGTGGCAGGCCAAGAAGTTAGCGGATATAGCCCTATCAAGTGCAGAAGCCGAGTACATGGCACTCTTCTATGCGTGCCAAGAGGGTATTTGGCTGAGGCGTTTGCTCAAGGAGCTAGACGTTGAGGTGAAGGGACAAACAGTGATTCGAACGGACAGCACATCGGCTACAGACCTAGCGCGGAATGACAATTGGCATGGGCGAACAAAACACATGGATGTGAAGTACCATTGGGTGCAGGAGCAGCTCAAAAAGAAGACCTTCACATTTGAGCATGTGCGGACAGAGGAACCAGCAGCGGACTTCTTGACCAAGAACTTAGCATGACCAAACTTTGAGCATTGCAAGGATTTGGTTGGTATTCGTACCATTGCAGCGTTACAGGGGAGTGAAGGACATGAAAAGAAGACCTAGACGTAAAAGACTTCGAAGACATGGGATAGTATCAAGGCATGTAATAGGCTTGGGGATAGGTTTGGCAGCCCCGAACCACAGGGGAGGTTGTTGGAAATGGTTCGGCGCTGCCCTACCCAACGGTGGACCTACACTAATCTGGCGGCACGATGGCAGCAGTAGGTGCGGAGGAGGAACGGTGATGCAGCGATATGCAGTAGGAGTACGGTAGAAAATCGGTTGAGGAAAGCGGGGAAGAAGAGAGATGGAAATGAGGAGGAAGGAAGGAGTTCGCAGCTGCTGGAAATGTGGCGAGAGGAATCAGCAGCTGCTAGAAGTGTCATGCGGGGAATTGGAAGTTGGACGTGGAGTGCATTCGGTGCGATTCAGTGGAACCAAACTCGGTGTCGGTTTCGGTACCACACCATCGCGCAGCGCGTTCAGTTTCGGTGGAGTGCAACGTGACTCAAGGCGCACGCGTTACAGCGAGACGCATGCGGTGTTACGAAGCACCTAGGTGCAATCCAAAATGCATATATGTGTTGTTTCAGTTAGTGCTTTGGATCTCATTCCGAACTAGTGGATTCAGATAATTGCTGCATCTCATATTGACGACTTTCAGCTACTCTGAGATCAAGGAGATCGATAAGTAGCCTAGCCGGAGGTGCTTGTCGACTAAGAAATCCCTCCTGTGCTCTCCTACCTCACTCCCTCCCGTGCTCTCATGCCTCACTCCCTCCCGTGCTCTCATGCCTCACTCCCTCCCGTGCTCTCAGGCCTCACTCCCTCCCGTGCTCTCCTGCCTCACTCCCTCCCGTGCTCTCATGCCTCACTCCCTCCCGTGCTCTCATGCCTCACTCCATCCCGTACTCTCATGCCTCACTCACTCCGGTGCTCTCATGCCTCACTCCCTCTCGTGCTCTCCTGCCTCACTCCCTCCCGTGCTCTCCTGCCTCACTCCCTCCCGTGCTCTCATGCCTCACTCCCTCTCGTGCTCTCATGCCTCACTCCATCCCGTACTCTCATGCCTCACTCCCTCCGGTGCTCTCATGCCTCACTCCCTCCCGTGCTCTCCTGTCTCACTCCCTCCCGTGCTCTCCTGCATCACTCCCTCCCGTGCTCTCCTGCCTCACTCCCTCCCGTGCTCTCCTGCCTGACGCCCTCCTGTGCTCTCATTCCTCACTCCCTCTCGTGCTCTCATGCTCATTCCCTCTCGTGCTCTCATGCCTCACTCCCTCCCGTGCTCTCATGCCTCACTCCCTCCCATGCTCTCATGGCTCACTCCCTCCAGTGCTCTCATGCCTCACTCCCTCCCGTGCTCTCATGCCTCACTCCCTCCGGTGCTGTCAGGCCTCACTCCCTCCCGTACTCTCCTGCCTCACTCCCTCCCGTGCTCTCATGCCTAACTCCCTCCCGTGCTCTCACGCCTCACTCCCTCCTGTGCTCTCCTGCCACACTCAATACCGTGCTCTCCTGCCTCACTCCCTCCTGTGCTCTCATGCCTCACTCCCTCCCGTGCTCTCATGCCTCACTCCCTCCCGTGCTCTCATGCGTCACTCCTACCCGTGCTCTCCGGCCTCACTCCCTCCCGTGCCCTCCTGCCTCACTCCCTCCCGTGCTCTCATGCCTCACTCCCTCCCGTGCTCTCCTGGCTCACTCCCTCCCGTGCTCTCCTGCCTCACTCCCTCCCGTGCTCTCATTCCTCACTCCCTCTCGTGCTCTCACGCCTCACTCCCTCTCGTGCTCTCATGCCTCACTCCCTCTCGTGCTCTCATGCCTCAATCCCTCCCGTGCTCTCATGCCTCACTCCCTCCCATGCTCTCATGCCTCACTCCCTCCTGTGCTCTCATGCCACACTCCCTCCCGTGCTCTCATGCCTCACTCCCTCCCATGCTCTCATGCCTCGATCCCTCCCGTGCTCTCATGCCTCACTCCCTCCCATGCTCTCATGCCTCGATCCCTCCCGTGTTCTCATGCCTCACTCCCTCCCATGCTCTCATGCCTCACCCCCTCCTGTGCTCTCACGCCTCACTCCCTACCGTGCTCTCCTGCCTCACTCCCTACCGTGCTCTCCTGCCTCACTCCCTCCCATGCTCTCATGCCTCACTCCCTCCCGTGCTCTCATGCCTCACTCCCACCCGTGCTCACCTGCCTCACTCCCTCCCGTGCTCTCCTGCCTCACTCCCTTCTGTGCTCTCCTGCCTCACTCCCTCCCGTGCAATCCTGTATCACTCCCTCCCGTGCTCACCTGCCTCACTCCCTCCCGTGCTCTCCTGCCTCACTCCCTTCTGTGCTCTCCTGCCTCACTCTCTCCCTTGCTCTCCTGCTTCACTCCCTCCTGTGCTCTCATACCTCACTCCCTCCCGTGCTCTCCTGCCTCACCCCCTCCCGTGCTCTCCTGCCTCACTCCCTCCCGTGCTCTCCTGCCTTACTCCCTCCCGTGCTCTCATGCCTCACCACCTCCCGTGCTCTCATGCCTCACTCCCTCCCGTGCACTCATGCCTCACTCCCTCCCATGCTCTCATGCCTCACTCCCTCCCGTGCTCTCCTGCCTCACTCACTCCTGAGCTCTCCTGCCTCACTCCCTCCCGTGCTCTCATGCCTCACTCCCTCCCGTGCTCTCATGCCTCACTCCCTCCCGTGCTCTCATGCCTCACTCCCTCCCGTGCTCTCATGCCTCACTCCCTCCCGTGCTCTCATGCCTCACTCCATCCCGTACTCTCAGGCCTCACTCACTCCGGTGCTCTCATGCCTCACTCCCTCTCGTGCTCTCCTGCCTCACTCCCTCCCGTGCTCTCCTGCCTCACTCCCTCCCGTGCTCTCATGCCTCACTCCCTCTCGTGCTCTCATGCCTCACTCCATCCCGTACTCTCATGCCTCACTCCCTCCGGTGCTCTCATGCCTCACTCCCTCCCGTGCTCTCCTGCCTCACTCCCTCCCGTGCTCTCCTGCCTCAGTCCCTCCCATGCTCTCCTGCCTCACTCCCTCCCGTGCTCTCGTGCCTCACTCCATCCCGTGCTCTCATGCCTCACTCCCTCCCGTGCTCTCCTGTCTCACTCCCTCCCGTGCTCTCCTGCCTCACTCCCTCCCGTGCTCTCATGCCTCACTCCCTCCCGTGCGCTCCTGCCTCACTCCCTCCCGTGCTCTCCTGCCTCACTCCCTCCCGTACTCTCCTGCCTCACTCCCTCCCGTGCTCTCCTGCCTCACTCCCTCCTGTACTCTCCTGCCTCACTCCTTCCCGTGCTCTCCTGCTTCACTCACTCCTGTGCTCTCATGCGTCACCCCCTCCCATGCTCTTCTGCCTCACCCCCTACCGTGCTCTCCTGCCTCACTCCCTACCGTGCTCTCCTGCCTCACTCGCTCCCGTGCTCTCATGCCTCACCCCCTGCCGTGCTCTCATGCCTCACTCCCTCTCGTACTCTCATGCCTCACTCCCTCTCGTGCTCTCATGCCTCACTGCCCCCCGTGCTCTCCTGCCTCACCCCCTCCCGTGCTCTCATGCCTCACTCCCTACCGTTCTCTCCTGCCTCACTCCCCACCGTTCTCTCATGCCTCACCCCCTCCCGTGCTCTCATGCCTCACTCCCTCCCGTGCTCTCATGCCTCACTCCCTCCCGTGCTCTCCTGCCTCACCCCCTCCCGTGCTCTCCTGCCTCAGCCCCTCCTGTGCTCTCCTGCCTCACCCCCTCCCGTGCTCTCATGCCTCACTCCCTCCCGTGCGCTCCTGCCTCACTCCCTCCCGTGCTCTCCTGCCTCACTCCCTCCCGTGCTCTCCTGCCTCACTCCCTCCCGTGCTCTCCTGCCTCACTCCCTCCTGTACTCTCCTGCCTCACTCCCTCCCGTGCTCTCCTGCTTCACTCACTCCTGTGCTCTCATGCGTCACCCCCTCCCATGCTCTCCTGCCTCACTCCCTCCCGTGCTCTCATGCTGCACCCCCTCCCGTGCTCTCATGCTTCACCCCCTCCCGTGCTCTCATGCCTCACTCCCTCCCGTGCTCTCATGCCTCACTCCCTCCCGTGCTCTCCTGCCTCACTCCCTCCCGTGCTCTCATGCCTCACTCCTTCTCGTGCTGTCATGCCTCATTCCCTCCCGTGCTCTCATGCCTCACTCCCTCCCGTGCTCTCCTGCCTCACTCCCTCCCGTGCTCTCCTGCCTCACTCCCTCCCGTGCTCTCCTGCCTCACTCCCTCCCGTGCTCTCATGCTTCACCCCCTCCCGTGCTCTCATGCTTCACCCCCTCCCGTGCTCTCATGCCTCACTCCCTCCCGTGCTCTCATGCCTCATTCCCTCCCGTGCACTCATGCCTCACTCCCTCTCGTGCTCTCATGCCTCACTCCTTCTCGTGCTGTCATGCCTCACTCCCTCCCGTGCTCTCATGCCTCACTCCCTCCCGTGCTCTCATGCCTCACTGCCTCCCGTGCTCTCCTGCCTCACTCCCTCCCGTGCTCTCATGCCTCAGTCCCTCCCGTGCTCTCATGCCTCACTCCCTCCCGTGCTCTCATGCCTCACTCCCTCCCGTGGTCTCATGCCTCACTCCCTCCCGTTCTCTCATGCCTCACTCCCTCCCGTACTCTCATGCCTCACTCCCTCCCGTGCTCTCCTGCCTCACTCCCTCCCGTGCTCTCATGCCTCACTCCCTCCGGTTCTCTCCTGCCTCACTCCCTCCCGTGCTTTCATGCCTCACTCCCTCCCGTGCTCTCCTGGCTCACTCCCTCCCGTGCTCTCCTGCCTCACTCCCTCCCGTGCTCTCCTGCCTCACTCCCTCCCGTGCTCTCCTGCCTCACTCCCTCCCGTGCTCTCCTGCGTCACTCCCTCCCGTGCTCTCATGCCTCACTCCCTCCCGTGCTCTCATGCCTCACTCCCTCCCGTGCTCTCATGCCTCACTCCCTCCCGTGCTCTCATGCCTCACTCACTCCCGTGCTCTCATTCCTCACTCCCTCCCGTGCTCTCATGCCTCACTCCCTCCCGTGCTCTCCTGCCTCACTCCCTCCTGTTCTCCCATGCCTCACTCCCTCCCGTGCTCTCATGCCTCACTCCCTCCCGTGCTCTCCTTCCTCACTCCCTCCCGTGCTCTCCTGCCTCACTCCCTCCCGTGCTCTCATGCCTCACTCCCTCCCGTGCTCTCATGCCTCACTCCCTCCCGTGCTCTCCTGCCTCACTCCCTCCCGTGCTCTCACGCCTCACTCCCTCCCGTGCTCTCATGCCTCACTCCCTCCCGTGCTCTCCTTCCTCACTCCCTCCCGTGCTCTCATGCCTCACTCCCTCCCGTGCTCTCATGCCTCACTCCCTCCCGTGCTCTCCTGCCTCACTCCCTCCCGTGCTCTCCTGCCTCACTCCCTCCCGTGCTCTCCTGCCTCACTCCCTCCCGTGCTCTCATGCCTCACTCCCTCACGTGCTCTCATGCCTCACTCCCTCTCATGCTCTCATGCCTCACTCCCTCCTGTGCTCTCATGCCTCGCACTCCTCTCTCCCTCCCCACCTCGCACTCCTCTCCCCCTCTCCTGCTGTCACTCCTGTGCCCCTCCCCTGCTCTCACTCCTCCCCCCCCTCCTCTGCTCTCTCTCCCTCTCTCCCTCGCATGTCCTCACTCCTCCCTCCCTCCCCTCCTCGCACTCCTCTCCCCCCTGCTCTCTCTCCTCTCCCCTTTCTCCATGTTCACTCCTCTCCCCTTTCCCCATGGTCACTCCTCTCACCTTCCCCTGCTCTCACTCCTATCTCCCTCTCCTGCTCGCACTCCTCTCCCCCTCCCTGCTCACTCTCTTCTCCCCTTTCCCCACTCTCACTCCTCTCCCCTTCCCCTGCTCTCACCCTTCTCCCTTTCCCCGCTCTCCCGCCTCTCCCCCTCGCCTGCTCTCACTCATTTCCCTCATCCCTGCCGTTGCTCACTCCTTTCCGCTTTCCTCTTCCCCAGATTCCCTTCCACGCGCACGCAGCCCCCCCTCCCGCGCGCTCACGCTGCTCTCCCTCCCACGTGCTCACTCCGCTCTTCCTCCCGCGCGCCGCTCACTCCGCTCTCCCTCCTGTGTGCCGCTCACTCTGCTCTCCCTTTCGCTCGCCGCTCACTCCGCTCTCCCTCCCGCAGGCCGCTCACTCCGCTCTCCCTCCCGCGTGCCGCCAACGACGCTGTCCCTCCCGCGTGCTCACTCCGCTCTCCTTCCCGCGCGCTCACTCCGCTCTCCCTCCCTGCCCTCGCTGCTTTCGCGCCTCTCCCTCTCTGTCTCCGCGTTCAGCTCCCTCCCTGCTTTCGCCTCTGCGCCTCCGTGCTATCGCGTCACAAGGCCGCTGCTATCGCGTCACTTGGTAGCTTCTGTCGCGTCACTCCGTCCCTGCTGTCGCGTCACTCCGTCCCTGCTGTCGCGTCACGAGGTCTTGATCTATCGGGTCACGAGGTCTCGATCTATCGCGTCACGAGGTCTCGATCTATGGCGCAGCGGGGGATGCGGGGGAGGCGTCATTTTGTCCCTCATTCCTTATGGCGCGCAGTTTCGTCTAGGCTTGGCTACGCGCGGGAGAAACCTCGTCTGTTGGCTAGTTCCTAGTCAGAAGTTCGGCTTGCCTTGGTCCCAAATTACTAAGCTTGATAGCAACTTTCCCTTAGCTGTTTGCGTTGTGAGTTGGGCTGCTTGGGCGAAGGTGTTTGCTTACCTTTCGACCAATCACGAGCCCCCTTTTACAGCCACTGCGCCATTGATCAGTTTCATGCGGGTGCATGGGGTTACCAAATTATTTGCGCTACGATATTGCTAGCAGAAACAGTCGCGCCTTGCAACTTGGGATCTGGGCTTTAAAGTAGCACCGGTCAGTAGAGTGACCTTCCTTTTATCAACTTTGACAGGAGTATTTAGGACGTCGAGCTGGTGTTGAGTAGAAACTGAAGTGTACCTTCCCCGTTTTGTTGCGTGCAGCCTGAAAATCAAGATCTTGCTGCTCTACCTGAAGAATCGAACAAATTTCTGCTTCGGAAAGTTTGGACTGAATTCGAAGAAAAGAGCGGCACTGCCGCCATTCTGGTCCAAGTCCGGCAAGAAGAACTGTTATGAACATGTCTTTTGGGAAGTATCCACCGCATTTTTCGAGTTTGTCGCGAAGTGTGCGAGCCCTGTTGATATAGTCCGAAACGTTTTCGTTGCCTTGCATTTGCACAGTTGTCAGTTGTAAGAGAATCTTACTCACTGAAATGGTATCTTGTGCCATGTATAACCCCTTCAAATGCTTCCACGCAGATTCAGCTGGAGTCAAACTGGTGTGAAGAGAGCGTATCCCGAGCTGCTCTTTCAATGACAGATTTCGGATAAGGACTGTATATGTCAACAAATATAATTGTCTATGCTAGGTACAGTATATTTGTTATAGCCTTAGTTAGGTCAGTTCTTAGAGGGTACATTCCCACCTTTGTAACCCTCAGCCTTCCTCCCTTAGTCACTTTTCTCTCGACATTCTAACATGGCATCTAGAGCTAGGTCTCGCCCTCTACTCACGCTTCCGCCCTAGCACGCCCTAGCCTAGCGCGCCTCGCCCCTAGTTGCGCGCCTTGTAGATCGTTCCCTCCCCGCCCTCCTCTGCTCGTCGCGTAGCTCGCGTCGGCTAGCGCCAGTCGCCATCAGCTAGTGCCGACCAGCGCCAGCCGCCGCTGGCCAGCACCACATTGGCGCCTTCGTTAGTCGCCGATCCCCCCCCCCCCCACCCCTGTTCGATCGTAGCTTGTCCCTGACGCCAGCGCCAGCCAGCCCGCCAGCTCGCCAGCGCCAGCTCACCTGCGTTAGCCAGCACCAGCTCGCCAGCGCCAGCTCGCCAGCATTAGCTCGCTAGCCCCTGCCAGCAGTTTGCCGCCAGCGCCAGCTAGCCAGCCCCCAGCTCGTGCCAGCTAGCTGCTAGCCGCCATCGCCAGTACGCCAGCGCCAGCTTGCCAGCGCCAGCAAGGATTCACAAGCACCAGCCAGCTAGCCAGCGCCAGCTCGCCAGTTGCTAGCCGCCAGCGCCAGCTCGCCAGCTCGCCAGCTGCTAGCCGCCGGCGCCAGCTCACCAGCTGTTAGCCGCCAACGCCAGCTCGCCAGCTCCTAGCCGCCAGCTGCTAGCCGCCAGCTGCTAGCCGCCAGCGCCAGCTCGCCAGCTCCTAGCCACCAGCTGCTAGCTGCCAGCTTGCCAGCTACTAGCCGCCAGCTGCTAGCCGCCAGCGCCAGCTCGCGAACTGCTAGCCGCCAGTTACTAGCCGCCAGCTCGCCAGCTGCTAGCTGCCAGCGCCAGCTCGCTAGCTGCTCGCCGCCAGCGCTAGCTCGCCAGTGCCCGCCCGCCGCTTGCCCGCACTAGTCAGCTGCGCCAACTGACTCCACTGCCCGCCAGCTGCCACTGCCAGCGGCGCCTCTCCGCCGCAGCCACTGCCTCAGCCACTGCTGCAGCTTGCTCTGCCGCTTGCTCTGCCGCTGCAGCCACTTGCACCGCCGCCGCGGCCACTGTTGCAGCTGTTGTTGCCACTGCCGCTGCAGCCACTTTAGCTGCCGCTGCTACCACTGCCACAGCCCCCACTGCCGCTGCCGCCACTTCCCTTGCAGCCGCTGCTGCAGCCGCTGCCCTTGCAGCTGCTACTGCCACTGCTGCCCTTGCAGCTACCACGCTGCCCCCTGCAGCTTCCCCTGCCGCTGTAGCCCCCACTGCCGCTGCTGCCACCACTGCCGCGGCTCGCCCATACCTACATAGCCACCTCCGCTAGCCAGCTCACTGCTGGCCTTCTGCCATCCTCACCTCGCTGCTAGCTAGCCGCCCTCGCTGCCAGCGGCTCCTGTAGCAGCCGCCCCAGCTGTTCCTGCTTCTGCCGCCACGGTCTTTCCGGCCGCAGCTGTCAGCATGGCGTCGTTCGGCGTCTTCGTTCTGCGCCTGAATGGGGAGGGGCGGGCAGTCGGTTTCGCTGCCTGGTAGGAAGCACTTCTCCTTCAACTCACGAGTCAGCACGTTAACGACGAGTCTTTGGACGCCCACGTCTCTGGTGAGCTCCCCACTATCCCTCGCCCGGGCGCTCCTGCTCATGACGCGACGTCTGAGCAGCAGGCTGTGCACGCTGCTGCTCGTACTCCCTACTCTATCTAGGCGTCTCGCGATGCCACTGCTCGAGTTGCCATCCTCAGGTGCCTGCCGGTTGCCGAGCACTCCCACTTTGTGGGTGCTGCGTCAGCCCGCGCCCTCTGGCTGGCTATCCTAGCTACAGTGGCAGGAAAATTTGTCCACATGTTTAGCATATTTTTACATTTTGACGAGCTGTATGCTATAAACATTAAGCCTTAATTCATGGTGGCCATACACGTAGAGAGGAACCGTAAGAGCACTCACTCAAATCTCCTAAAACCAGAGTAGTTTATTTCATGGTCCTTCAACACGACAACATTTAATAACAGCACATCCGGACAATTTGTACCGAGGACAGGCAGCAAACTAGTTACTAGCAAAACTAGTACCTAGTCAACCAACACTTGGCCTTGATCACCACCTACACCTTCTTAGGCATGTTATCTACGAGGTTAGTGCAAACCTTTACAGGGATCTTCTCGCACTCTTCCTGGACCCACGCTTTTGCATAAGGGGGTGAGCACTAGGAAAATCGCGAAGTATTTGAACGTATGCAAGAGTACTGTGCACGATTTCATGTTGAATGTTATCTCTAAGACTAGCCATGCTGAGGTGTGACCAAAGATGCCATAAGTCGATTGGTCTCGTCTTATCATGGATCGTCTTCATCGTACCGTTGACGACGTTCCGACCGTTCTCTTCTCGTGGCTTCTCACTGTTCGCACCGCCCACCGCCTGTCTGTAGGTCGCTTACACTCTGACTGCAGTGGCGAGTTCGCCTCTGGCTCTCTAGGACGGTTCTGTCGTCCGGAGGGCATCCGCCAGATGTACACACTGCCGGACTCCCCACAGCAGAATGGGGTTGCTGAGCGACTCATCGGCCTGATCATGGAGGTGGCTCGCACCTCCATGGTCCACGTCGATGCACCCCATTTTCTGTGGCCGTTCGCCGTGCGCTACGCTACTCACCAGCTTAACATGTGGCCGTGCTCCCAGCGACCACAGGTTTCGCCGACCTTCCTCTGGACCGGGTCTCCAGGTGACACGTCTGCGTTCCACGTCTGGGGCAGCCTTGCTCACGTCCGCGATACTATCGCAGACAAGCTCTCTGCCCGCACTCTTCCTTGTGTCTTCTTGGGGTTCCCGCTTGACGCCTCTGACTGGCTGTTCTACCGCCCGGCACACCACCGTTTTTACCACTCTCGTGATGTCACCTTCGACGAGATGCTCCCCTACTACCGGCGCTTCCCGCACCGCAGCGCTCCTGTGCCTCCTCCTCCTCTCTTCCTTGTCCATGCCCCCCTTGCCGCACCCCTCCCGCCCCGCCCGGCTCAGTCTGGTGTCTCCCACGCCACTCAGTTCCCCTCGGTTCCCCCTGTGGGGGAGTCGGCTGACTCTGGGGGCCCAGCTGCTGGGGGTGCGCCTGCTGTCCCTGTGGCGCCTCCCCAAGCCTCGGTCCCCCAGGCCCCTCAGCCGCCTGTTCCCTTGCCTCAACAGCAGCAGTCGTCGCCGCAGCAGACTCCACGGCCGCAGCAGCAGCAGCAGGGAGCAGTGGGCTTTGGGGGTGCTGGTTCTAGGGGTGCGAGTTCTGGGGGTACTGACTCCAGGGGTGCTGGTTCTGTAGGTGGTGAGACCGAGGGTGCTAGTCTTGGGGGTGCTGTTTTGCGATGTGCGGGTGGCATCTGGGGTGCCACTGGAGGTCCTGGAGCGGACAGGCAGTAGCAGCAGCAATAGCAGCAGCAGTTGCAGCCGCCGCAGCAGGAGCTGCCGCAATCTGCCCTTCGTCTCCTTGGTCTTGCTCCAGGTTCCCCTGTCAGCCCGCCCGTTCCCCCTCCGGTGCATGACCCTGTTTTCGGCCCGTTGTTTCCTCCACCGTACTCCTCTCCGGCTCGTTTCCCTTCCCGCTCCCCTCCGTCCCCTGACCTGTCCCCCGTCCCCCCTCGTCCCCAGTCCCCAGTTCTTCCCCACTAGGTTCGTCACCCCTCTGGTGCTCGTCCTGTCTCTCCCCATCCTAGTGTCCACCCTATGCTCCTTCGTTCACGTTCTCCTCCCATCACAGTCCTCCCGTTGCCTCCCCCGTCGTCGTTACCGTTGACCCCCACTCCTCGCTCCGACGCTGTTCATACTGCTCGTCCAGTCCTGTCGCGCCTGCTTGCGTCACTTGTCACTACCCTAGTGCTCCTTCTGAGTCTGTGTGAGAGTACGACCCCGTTACACCACTTGTCCCTTTTCTTATTTCCTTCCTCGTTCATTTCTCTTATCTCATTTGGTTTCCTATTCTCCCTTTTCCCTTAAACCTTTGGTTTATCCTGCTATTGTAATTATATCACCGACCAGGCTTGGGATGTACTGGTGCGCTATCTGGCGTAATCCTGCCGTAATCCCTTAAAGCCAATAGCCTCGCGTGGCTATACGCAGGGTGATTCTATCTTCTAGAAGGGTCTATTCCCTTAGGATAAGATAAACCTGGTTACCTGATGTACTCTGGAAGTATAAAAGCGCCTTGTACTAATCGATAGTACAACCTTTCCTCGACACATTCGATCCTGTAACACTTGGTAATCAGAGCTTTTCTCACTCGACCGCGCTCAGCTAAGCAGCAGCAGCGGGGATCCTGCCTCGAAAAACCGCCGGGGGCGACCAATTCGACGCCGATTCTGGTAAGCACCAGCTCCGCGATTTTCGAATTACCCCCTCCGTGCGTGTTTTGAACAGGATGGCAACCTTCGACAACGCCGAGGTTACCCAGCAGCTCTTCGCGCGCATCGCAGCCCTTCAGGAGGAAATGCGAGCAGATCGCGAAGCGTGGCGAAACCAGTTCGAGCGAGTAACTCGACTCGCCGGAGCGCAGCACGAGACGACAACGGCGACGACGCAGCAGTCGCATCAGTTTCTCGAGGCTCCGAAACCGCGCCCACCTGAGCCGTTCGATCCGAGCGATCGAAACTCCGACGCCCGCAAATGGATCGCCGGGATGGAGATCTACTTCGCAGCCGTCGGATGGAGCTCGCCAGTCTGGGACGGTCAACGCGTACGACTCGCGGCGACACTGATGCGAGGGCCGGCACTCGAGTGGATTGGCGGCAACAGTACTTTCATCCACGGTGAAGCCACGTGGCAGCAGTTCCGCACCGACCTGCTGAAACGCTTCGAACCGATAAATTCCAGTTTCCTTGCCCGGGAAAAAATTCATCGACACCGACAGTTCGGGAGTGTAGCGCAGTACACGCAGCAGATGGAGGAATTTTATAACCGCATTCCCGACCTGACCGAAGGGGAAAAAGTACAATCATACCTCGCCGGGCTGAAGACCGAAGTCAAACGACAAGTGGCAGCGTCAAACTACGCGAGCTACAGTGACGTCGTTTCGGCAGCGGAGCGCTTCGACATGGTCAACGCCGGAACACGACGGACGCACGTCGGCAGTACGCGACAGGGCGACCGCTCGGCTCACCCCACGTTCGCCGACCCGATGGAAGTCGACAGATTCGAGGGGCGGCCACGTCCGAAAAACACCAACTACACGTGTGATTTTTGCGGGGTGCCGGGCCACCGAATCTTCGACTGCAGCAAAATGAAGACCGCACGCGCAGAGTATCGGGCACGCAATAGTGGCGGAATTCCTTCAGCCAATCAGAAGTCAAAAAACGGGAGTCGCCAGTGATTGCGGATCTAGCTGGCGAAAATAAAAAGATCCGAAAGCGGCCGCGGGATTCCGGGAAAATCAACTTCGACAAAGCTGATTCGACGCGAGAAGGAGGAAATGATGGGGGAAAATCTCCACCCCACGACCAGTCCTCGCCAGGGAAAATCGCCGAGGGAAAATATGACTCCGCGAAAAAAGACTCTGCCGGGACGGGGAAACTCCTTGAAGACCCAAGAAATTATAAGAATTCGTTAAAGTTATCTTATAAAGATGCTTTAATGAAAAGTTATGAATTTCGAGGGGCTAGAGCCTTGGAGAAATTTCGGGAGGGACTCCAAAAGAAGCAGACAGCTGTGGAGATTATACCGGTACCGGAAAACCTGGGGACCAAATTAAGGAGTGTGGAAAGAAGCCGACCTTTCCACGGAGTCAACGTCCTCTCCCGACACCAGCCCACAACGACTACCCGTTCCCCAGGGAAGACGTCGGTGGAGCTGAAGCAGCTCAAGAGGAAGCTGGGGGTCTACAAGAAGCTGCACAAACCCCGAACTCCTCCTACGGATGCATCCAGTTCTTCGGCATCAGTGACGCGCACAGTCGTCAAAGAAACTCCGGGCCCTGGAGAAGAGCCGTTCTCCAAGCAGCCTCGGCCAGCTGCCAGCTCAGGAGTAGATAGCAGCACACAGGTGTGTACGGAGTATTCGGATGTACCCTATGACCCAGTCAATGAAACTATCTTTGGGTACTCCGAGCAACGACTGCCCCTTGTGCTCGAGGTCATCTGCAAAGGACGACGCCTCCAAGCACTCGTGGACAGCGGAGCATCACACACCGTCTGCAACAAGGCAGTAATCGACCGACTACGGGGAGAGTACAAGCCCTCAGGATTCTCTGCAACGATGGTGGACGGCAGCAAGTTACCAATACACGGCGAAGCCGTGCTACACCTACAAATCGGACCACTGCGCTGGAGACCTGCACTCCCCATCACCAACATCAAAGGGCTTAACTTGATCTTCGGGCGAGACTTCCTGAAAAGATTCAACCCCGAGATCAACTGGGTGAACCGCACCGCAAGCATCTACAACAATGGACGGAGAATACAGCTACCCAGCTGGGACGATACTGGAGATATCCTAGTGGAGACACTCGCACGATTCAAGAAGGACGTAAAACGGACCAACACCGGGTTCCTGGCGATAGCAACAGAGGTGGAAAATGACGGAGAGAAAGCCTCGGAAACTCCAGAAAAAATCAAGGAATTACTGAAGGAGTTCCAAGACATTCTTCCTGACGATCTTCCGAACGAGCTACCGCCATACCGAACGCATCAACACGAGATCGTGGAGGAACCGGGTTCGAAGCCGACCTTCCGAGCACCATACCGGCTCAGCCCTACGGAGCTGACTGACATGAAAAAACAGATCGAGTATCTCCTAGCCAAAGGACTCATCCGGCCATCCACTTCACCATACGGTGCCCCAGTACTCTTCACCCCGAAACCGGACGGAAGCCTGCGCATGTGCATCGACTACCGAGCTCTTAACAAGCAGACCATCAAGAATAAATATCCGATACCGCGAATCGATGACCTGCTGGACCAGCTCCAGGGAGCTACGGTATTTTCCAAACTGGATCTGCGGTCCGGATACTGGCAGATACGGATGGCGGACAACTCTATCCACAAAACTGCTTTTCGAACTCGGTACGGATCGTACGAGTATTTGGTAATGCCGTTCGGACTCACCAACACGCCGGCAACGTTCCAAGCCGAAATGAACCACATTCTACGACCACTTCTGGATGAATGCGTGGTAGTGTACCTGGACGACATCCTCATCTACTCGCGCGACATGAAGCAGCACGTCGAACACCTGCGACGCGTCTTCGAAATTCTTCGACGGGAACGGTTTTACGTCAAACTGTCCAAGAGCGAATTCGCCCTTGAAAAGGTCCAATTCCTAGGACACATGGTGAGCGCTCGAGGAGTTCACGTCGACCCCAAGAAAATCGAGGCCGTACGAACGTGGAAAACGCCCGAGAACGTGAAGGAGTTGCAGCAGTTCCTAGGCTTCGCTAATTACTACAACAGGTTCGTGCCACAGTATGCGAAACTCGCAGCACCACTCACGAATCTGCTGAAGAAGAACACGCCCTACAAATGGGAGACGAAGCACCAGGAAGCCATGGAGCAGCTGAAACAAGCACTGACATCCGCACCGGTGCTCATCTTGCCAGATCCCAAACGTGACTACGTCATTGAAGCAGACGCCAGTGATCAGGCCGTGGGAGCAGTCTTGATGCAAGACCAGGGGAATGGACTGCAACCAATTGCCTACCTCAGCAAGAAACTGCACGGGGCAGAACTCAACTACCCGATACACGACAAAGAGGCCCTTGCTATTGTCATCGCCTTCAAAGCATGGAGATGTTATCTCGAAGGACGTCAAACAACAGTCTACACCGACCACTGCAGTCTGAAATATCTGAAGACACAACCAACCCTTTCCAGGCGGCAGGTCCGGTGGATTGACTTCCTCGAGACACACTTCCACTACGACATCGTGTACAAGCCCGGCCACAAAAACAAAGCAGACGCCCTCAGCCGGCCAGCACACGTTGCCGCTATCCAGGCCGAAGGGATGAATCCACTACTCAAGGGGCTCTTCGCACACGGGTACGCCACCGACCCCGAAATTCCCTTGGCAGAAAAGCGACATCTGCTACAGTGGGACAGTGACATCGCGTACCGGAAGGGATCAACAAAAATCTGGGTACCCAATTACCCTCCTTTGCGCCAGTTACTACTCGAAGAATACCACGATGTCCTGTGCGCCGGACACTTCGGTAGCAACAAGACGCTCACCGGTATCGCCAAACACTACTACTGGCCCCACATGGCAGACGACGTCCAGAAATTCGTCACCTCGTGTGATACATGTCAGCGGATGAAGAGCAGCAAGCAGAAAAAGGCGGGACTACTGCAGCCTCTTCCTGTCCCAGAACAGCCATGGCAAGTGGTTAGCCTAGACTTCATCACCGGGTTACCACCTACCTCCAGCGGTCATGACGCCATCCTTGTCGTCATTGACAAGTTCTCCAAAATGGGACACTTCATCCCGACACACACGACGGCACGCACCAAGGAGACAGCACAGCTCTTCGTTCGTCATATCATTTCACAGCATGGCATCCCAACCACACTCATTTCCGACCGAGACCCCAAGTTCACCAGCAAGTTCTGGAAGGAACTCATGTCTCTTCTCGGCACCAAACTCGCCATGTCATCCGCATACCATCCGCAGACAGACGGACAGACCGAGCGCCTTAACCAGATTGTGGAGCTACTCCTCCGAGCAGCCTGCAAGGACGACATCTCCAAATGGGACTTGCACCTGCCCGTACTAGAGTTTGCTTACAACAATGCTACGCATGCCGCTACTGGATAGACGCCGTTCTTCCTCTGTTACGGACGCCACCCACTCACACCACAGAAACCGACAACATCCGCTACAGTACAACCTGCACATGATTTCATCACAACCATGCATCAGCTTTGGGATCGGACCCATAAGCGCCTCCTCGACATTCAACAGCAACAAAAGCGCCAGGCCGATCGCCATCGCAACAACCACACCATCACGGTGGGAGACCAGGTGCTTCTTGACACCCGCAACCTGGACATCAGCCACCTCCCATCTAAACTTCGACCTCGCTTCTGCGGGCCTTTTCTCGTTGAAGCACAGGTCACTCCTGTTACCTTCCGCTTACGCCTGCCAGCTACCTGGAAGATTCACAACGCCTTCCATGTCCAGCTTCTGAAGCCCTACCGGGATCCGAACACGATCTTCGTCGGACGCCAACCGCCGCCGCCGCCGCCCGTCCTCGTCCACAATGAACCCGAGTACGAGGTCGAATCCGTGCTAGCACACCGCCGACGTCGGAATGGCACCGTGGAGCTTCTCATCCGTTGGAAGGGTTATGATCCTTCTGAGGACAGCTGGGTCCCTGAGTCCGACATGGGTAACGCCCGTCGTCCTCTGCATGACTACCTTGTCAAGCAGGGTGTTACTTCTACCACCCAGCTTTGAGGGGGGGAAGTGTGAGAGTACGACCCCGTTACACCACTTGTCCCTTTTCTTATTTCCTTCCTCGTTCATTTCTCTTATCTCATTTGGTTTCCTATTCTCCCTTTTCCCTTAAACCTTTGGTTTATCCTGCTATTGTCATTATATCACCGACCAGGCTTGGGATGTACTGGTGCGCTATCTGGCGTAATCCTGCCGTAATCCCTTAAAGCCAATAGCCTTGCGTGGCTATACGCAGGGTGATTCTATCTTCTAGAAGGGTCTATTCCCTTAGGATAAGACAAACCTGGTTACCTGATGTAATCTGGAAGTATAAAACCACCTTGTACTGATTGAGAGTGCAACATTGAGCAAACCTTTCACCGGTGCAGTCTACACCGACCACTGCAGTCTGAAATATCTGAAGACACAACCAACCCTTTCCAGGCGGCAGGTCCGGTGGATTGACTTCCTCGAGACACACTTCCACTACGACATCGTGTACAAGCCCGGCCACAAAAACAAAGCAGACGCCCTCAGCCGGCCTGCGCACGTTGCCGCTATTCAGGCCGAAGGGATAAATCCACTACTCAAGGGACTCTTCGCACACGGGTACGCCATCGACCCCGAAATTCCCTTGGCAGAAAAGCGACATCTGCTACAGTGGGACAGTGACATCGCGTACCGGAAGGGATCAACAAAAATCTGGGTACCCAATTACCCTCCTTTGCGCCAGTTACTACTCGAAGAATACCACGATGTCCTGTGCGCCGGACACTTCGGTAGCAACAAGACGCTCACCGGTATCGCCAAACACTACTACTGGCCCCACATGGCAGACGACGTCCAGAAATTCGTCACCTCGTGTGATACATGTCAGCGGATGAAGAGCAGCAAGCAGAAAAAGGCGGGACTACTGCAGCCTCTTCCTGTCCCAGAACAGCCATGGCAAGTGGTTAGCCTAGACTTCATCACCGGGTTACCACCTACCTCCAGCGGTCATGACGCCATCCTTGTCGTCATTGACAAGTTCTCCAAAATGGGACACTTCATCCCGACACACACGACGGTACGCACCGAGGAGACAGCACAGCTCTTCGTTCGTCACATCATTTCACAGCATGGCATCCCAACCACACTCATTTCCGACCGAGACCCCAAGTTCACCAGCAAGTTCTGGAAGGAACTCATGTCTCTACTCGGCACCAAACTCGCCATGTCATCCGCATACCATCCGCAGACAGACGGACAGACCGAGCGCCTTAACCAGATTGTGGAGCAACTCCTCCGAGCAGCCTGCAAGGACGACATCTCCAAATGGGACTTGCACCTGCCCGTACTAGAGTTTGCTTACAACAATGCTACGCATGCCGCTACTGGACAGACGCCGTTCTTCCTCTGTTACGGACGCCACCCACTCACACCACAGAAACCGACAACATCCGCTACAGTACAACCTGCACATGATTTCATCACAACCATGCATCAGCTTTGGGATCGGACCCATAAGCGCCTCCTCGACATTCAACAGCAACAAAAGCGCCAGGCCGATCGCCATCGCAACGACCACACCATCACGGTGGGAGACCAGGTGCTTCTTGACACCCGCAACCTGGACATCAGCCACCTCCCATCTAAACTTCGACCTCGCTTCTGCGGGCCTTTTCTCGTTGAAGCACAGGTCACTCCTGTTACCTTCCGCTTACGCCTGCCAGCTACCTGGAAGATTCACAACGCCTTCCATGTCCAGCTTCTGAAGCCCTACCGGGATCCGAACACGATCTTCGTCGGACGCCAACCGCCGCCGCCGCCGTCCGTCCTCGTCCACAATGAACCCGAGTACGAGGTCGAATCCGTGCTAGCACACCGCCGACGTCGGAATGGCACCGTGGAGCTTCTCATCTGTTGGAAGGGTTATGATCCTTCTGAGGACAGCTGGGTCCCTGAGTCCGACATGGGTAACGCCCGTCGTCCTCTGCATGACTACCTTGTCAAGCAGGGTGTTACTTCTACCACCCAGCTTTGAGGGGGGGAAGTGTGAGAGTACGACCCCGTTACACCACTTGTCCCTTTTCTTATTTCCTTCCTCGTTCATTTCTCTTATCTCATTTGGTTTCCTATTCTCCCTTTTCCCTTAAACCTTTGGTTTATCCTGCTATTGTAATTATATCACCGACCAGGCTTGGGATGTACTGGTGCGCTATCTGGCGTAATCCTGCCGTAATCCCTTAAAGCCAATAGCCTTGCGTGGCTATACGAAGGGTGATTCTATCTTCTAGAAGGGTCTATTCCCTTAGGATAAGATAAACCTGGTTACCTTATGTACTCTGGAAGTATAAAAGCGCCTTGTACTGATCGATAGTACAACCTTTCCTCGACACATTCGATCCTGTGACAGTCTGTCTCCGCGCTAGTCGCTACTGTCGCTGACTTTGTTGCTAGCCACCACCTTAACTCAGCTGCCGCTCGGATCTCTGGTACTGTCCGTCCTCCGTCCGTCGGGGGTGCACCTGCCCTTGGCAGTGACGTACTAGAGGATAGGCAGTATGAGTTGGCCTACCTTGCTGCCGCTATTCCCCATCTCTGCTCCATGCTTGTATCCCCAGAGGGCGACCTAGACACTCTCGCCATCCCTGTTCCACGCTCTTACGCTGAGGCGGTGTCGCGGCCCAGGGCAGCCCAATGGATACAGGCCATGGAGTCTGAGATGGCATCCTACAGATCCATTGGCACCTATGTCAACGCAGTTCCCCCGCCTTGGGCGGACGTTGTCGATGGCATGTGGATCTACAGGGTGAAGCGCGCACCTGGAGAGCCGCCGAAGTTCAAGGCTCGTTACGTGGCTAGAGGCTTCAGTCAGCGTGAGGATGTGGACTTCTTCCAGATCTTCTCCCCGACCCCGAAGATGACTACTCTTCGGGTTCTTCTTCACATAGCCGCACAGAGTGGCTACGAGCTTCGCTCACTCGACTTCTCCACAGCGTTCCTGCAGGGTATCCTGCACGAGCAAATCTACCTCTGGCGCCCTCTAGGCTTCTCTTGGTCCTTCCCACCTGGGACCCTGTGGAGCATGCATCGTTCTGTCTACAGCCTTCGTCAGGCACCCTGTTAGTAGCACAACACGCTTCGCACCACTCTTGTTGAGCTGCAGTTCTTTTCGTCCTCTGCTGACCCCTCTCTTTTTGTTCGTAAGGGTCAGACACCATTCTACATTCGAGTGTACGTAGACGATCTTATCTTTGATACTCCCGACAGAGTCGCACTGGCCTCAGTGAAGGCCGAGTTACTTTGGAGACACACCTGTACAGACTTTGGGAAGCTGAAGCTCTGTCTGGGCTTGGAGATCTCTCGTGACCGTGCCGGTCGCACGATCACACTCTCCCAGTCCCATATGGTGCAGCAAATCCTCCAGAGGTTTAGTCCCCAGTTCTCCTCAGCACAGCCCACCCCCCTGCCAGTGGATCACAAGCTCTCTGCTCGTGTTCCGGCTGAGCCAGTCGAGGCTAGTGGTCCATACGCAGAGTAGGTAGGGTGATTCATGTGACTGATGACCTGTACTCGACCAGATCTAGCGTACTCTCTCAGTCTCCTGGCACGCTTTGTCGCGATAGGCAGGCACCGACCAGTCCACTGGTCGGCTGCCAAGAGGGTACTGCGGTATCTGGCGAGCACATCAGGACTGGGGCTTGTGCTAGGAGGACGGGAGCGTGTGGTGCTCACTGGACACACAGACGCGTCGTGGGCAAACGACTTGAAAACGCTCGAGTCGACTCAGGGCTACTGCTTTAGTCTTGGTGCTGGTGTAGTCTCATGGAGGTCCACCAGGTCGTCATCTGTAGCTCGGTCCAGCTGTGAGGCAGAGATCTACGCTGGGGCCATGGCTGCTCAGGAGCTCCGCTGGCTGACGTTCTTGCTCACTGACTTAGGTGAGCAGCCTAGGTCTGCCCCGGTCCTGTTTGCTAACAACAGGGCCATGATCCTCTTGTGTCAGGAGGCATGACTTGAGGGCAGAGCGAAGCGCATCCAGTTGCGGTACTTCCTGCTGCGAGAGTTGCAGCAGGCCGGTCAGGTCCGTGTAGTACAGTTGGCCTCAGAGGCCAACACCGCTGATATCTTCACCAAGGAACTTGCGTCTCGTGACCATCAGCGGTTTTGTACTCAGCTTGGTCTAGCCTTAGTAGCAGTACCTCTCCTTGTATCTTGAGTCATACTATACCTGTCTGTACTTCTTGTGTTATACCTGCTTGTCTTGCTACACTTGCTGACAGGCCTTGTGGCCTCTTGTCTCAGCAGTCCGACTAGTAGTACTGCCCTGAGTTTTCTTATTACACTCATCAGAGGTCGGACAAGTAGTGTTGCCCTGGTGTACTTTTTCTTGTTAGGAACTGCCACTATCTTGGCTAGGGGGTGTGTCAATAAATATAGTTGTCTATGCTAGGTATAGTATATTTGTTATAGCCTTGGTTAGGTCAGTTCTTAGAGGGTACATTCCCACCTTTGTAACCCTCAGCCTTCCTTCCCTAGTCACTTTTCTCTCGACATTTTAACGGTATAGGCGCTGAGTGAAGCCTGAAGAAAACTCTGCTGCTCCATCTGTGTTCGCGTAATAGGATACGAGTAATCGCCGCTGAAATACGGCCACAATCCAGCGAATTTTGCAAGGAGCTCGAACTCGAAACTCCAGGAGTAGAAGTCGGCGCCATTAAAAGGTATTGTTGTCTTGATCTGCATATTGCTTAAAACCACAGGCTAAAATAGCAAAGGGGGGGTTTCAACTGCGCCGCTCTTGAAAGTGGGGGCACTTGAAAAAATCTGGGGTGCTAGTGCGAAACTGCCATAAGAAGTTTGGGGCAGACGGGCAGGTTTGAATCACAATATTACGCACCTACCGGAGGTTGGGCGATATTGAAACGCGTGCGACGAGGTGGTAAAGCCATGTACGACAAACTAAAATTTCCGCCAAAATGGCGAGAGAGGAATCCCATTGTAGCCGGGGCGTGTTTAGGTTCGATCTGGTCCAACGCCAAGTTATGCGAATAAGTAGAACTTGGACGAAACATGCATAGAGAGGGGACTACCTGCGTCAATATGCGTGACGCGAGAACGGGGTTCCGAACAGGTTGACTTCAGAAGGCTTGTGGAACCTCGAGACTCTTTTGCAAATAAAATTGGTATGTAACTCGTACACAATGTAATAGCATGTACATGGAACGTTATGAATAGCATACAACAGTATCAACATCACAATGTAATATGCAAAATGCATTTTGCGCCTCTGCGGTTTAGAGAAACAATGCGAAGTTTTATTGCAAAATTAGGCCACGAAAATATGTGATTGCAGCGAGCAATACCCCTGCATGCATCATTCGCATATGTTGAAATGGCAGCACGGGCAGAATTCCCCACACCAGTGGCAGCAGAGATACCGTAACTGCAGCATTGGCGGCAGTGCTGGCATAGAGGGACATAAGTGAAAGGGGTAGCAGATGGAGGAAAAGTTTGACAGGGTGGGAGAAAAAGGAAGGGATGATGGGGGAAAGGATGGGAGATGGGAGCGAGATCAGGAAAAGAATCATTGCCTCGACCACAAGGGGATGCGGCCACGTGTCTTTCTCTCGTCGCCATCCGTTCCCCCTCTCCTCGCTACGCGTTCCCCCGATCTTCTCGCTATCCGAGGCCCAATCCCCTTGCGGGAGTGTTTCATGGCCCGTGCCATTTAATCTCCGGCTATATACCTCCGCTAGAGTAGTGGGGCCTAATGGCGGGTTTTACAACAGTTTTGGTACGCGAACTTAGGCGGGCACTATGTCTTGTACGCCGATCTTAGCTCGTCCCAATGTGCACATCGGTATTACGCCCAAGGTATCATTTTATTTAGGATAAAAAACCTCCCCCTCGTAGTGCTGGGAGTTGGTCGTCGATGGGCAGGCGGTTTCCTTTTTTTGACCTGTGTTGTGGCAGCTATGGCTTCCTAAGCTTGACTGACGACGACATAATATCCTCCTCCAAATCGTGAAGCACACCCATGGAGCTCTTGAACGACGAGTTTGAGGGTGGTAGTCGCATTCGACAAATTGTGCGACTTTCACACTTGTCGCACCGTGTTCCGCCGAAGTCGTTGATCAGTTTGGTGCGTCGTGGCCCTTTCGCTACGTTTCAAACTGTCGCAACATGTTTTTTTTTCGTTTCGTTTGATGTGTAGTGCTCGAGTATGGGTCGTTTATTCTGACCCCCAAAAAGCTCAGTTTTCAAGAGCGCCCAGGGTGTGCTTTTCTAGCCTGTGGTTTTAAAAGATTTGGAGCCTGAAAAACAGGTCCAGTAAAAGAAATATGCTGTTGCGGAATCTGTGGTTGCTGTTGCTGTTGTTGCTAAACTGCTGTTGCGCTTGTTGCGGCTGTTGCAGAAATCGTAACTGTTGATGTTGAGCAAGTGTAAATGCGAACGAAGAACTGGAGGTTGGAGCGGCTGCAGCTCTTTCATAACTGGAACCATCAATACTCATACCACTGAGGGCCGTTGTTACGGAAGCGGTTCACTAGTGAGATAGTGGAAGTCTTATAGGAGTGAACCTCAGCACATGAACTTGTGGGTAGTCGAAGGTTGAACAACCTGAGCACATAATTCTGTGGGAAGTCAAGCTTAATAGTAGAAAGGCATTACAAGGATTTATATCTCTAGAGAAAGTATCTGTTCGGCTAGTTGCGCGCTATGCGACCTATTCATCATTCTATAGGGCCGCGACTGTTAGAGTGACTGAAACGGTTCGTTACGCCTATTCGCGTAACTGAATCAGTAAGCTGACATCATCCCAGAGACGCACGATGCTTTGCTGACGTCAACACTCGGGCATGGTTGCTTACTGAGAAACCACAAAACTTACCGATACTGCTAGCTACACAAAAAACGGAACTTGCAGGAATGCAAAACTTCATACATCACAACAGTTTCCTGACCGTTGCGAAGCCGCGATTTCAAATGCGTGTGGTTTCACTTTCTGGGCCCCGCTGTTTCGTTGACTCGGCAATGTTGGAAATAGCCTGTGAAATTTCTGATTTGACAAGATTTCTTATCAAATCAATGTCTACGGAACAGGGCCCTTACTGGAACCAAGCCAATCAGGGCTGAATCTACTGCGACTGGCTTGAGATGGACTTGGGTGGCAGGGCTGCGGGAGGTATGGCACGTGTTTTCGATACAAAAACTTCGCATTTCGCTAATTTTTATTAACAATGCAATACGCTTTTTCTAAACGCATCCTAAAAGAATTGCTCTTATAATGAAATTAATGGATAAGCCCATGGGCTTAATAAATTGTTGCATTTATATCTGGGTGTATATGGTATGCGATCAGGGTGATTTGACTTTGATGGCTAATGGATATGTTGGAAATACCTCGAAAACTTAAGCGTTTTTGAAGTGTAACACTACACTCGAGGAAAGTCGTATCGGGTACGCGAGTCAACGGATGTTACACAAGGAGGTTGGACGAAAGAATATGAAAGGGCGAAGAGACTCGAAGGGTCGCAACCGGAGGTTGCGACTGACCGTTGCGACTGCAAGGGTGGTAACCGAACCGACAATCGAGTCGCTGTGCGACTCGATAACCGTTCCTTCAACTGTATTCTACAATTGCTTCATTTCATATTTTCTATATATTGTTGTATGCTTGTTTCTTTTAATCAATCACTTGCTCTCACATACTAGTGCAAGGATTCAACTACTCAACACTTCCGCTGCACTACTCAAGCGTTTTGTACAAGTGGGACTTAGTCTTTGAAAAGATCCTAAGGCTTTTTCTCAGCCCAACAGGACATACCGTAATCCCCCGGATATAACACCCGCCGGAATAGTCACTCCATGCGTGGTTAATACAGGGGGGAGCTTATGATAGGGTGAATTTAGGAGAGCACCCGCTTTTCGGGGGTTGCATTTTACATAACACCCTCCTCGTTTTATGCAGCAAAGAACAGTATTTCCTACCTTTTCAAGTTCAGCTCGATTGAGAAAAAAAACGAACAGGATGAAAAACGCAATGTCAACTACCATAAGCAGCGAAAAACAGGCAGAAACATCAACACAATTTGCAGCGCGAAATCGAAACGTCAGCAAAGGTCGAGACACGGGAGAATTTAGACCGTCGAAGTCGCGGATTCTTGTTGTGATTTGACGGTCAGAATCCTCCCGAGCGAAATCCTCCCGTCGAAGTCGCGGATTCTGTCGCGATCATGACGGTCGCAGGTGCTGCATAACTCAGCAGGGATTGGCCAACGACGATTGGTTCGTGAGTTTCGTTTTAGCGGATGCTGTACCTCGCTAACAGTCGCTCCGCGCATTTTTGAACACACATGGCCTGAAACACGCAAATTCAAATTGCATTTTACATAACACATGGGCACTATATTTTTCCGGGCCACTGTTAACACCCAGTCATTTTTTTAGTGAATTTTTATATACACCATAGGGTGTTATATACGGGGGATTACGGTAGCAACCAAACTACCTGCATGGTTGCCGGGACTCGCATGGCTAGGGGATCTTTTCTCTGGAAAGACAACTAATCCGTGAGGTTTGAAGTGTTGCTTTCCATCCCAACATGCCAGTCAATTTGTACGTACCTCTGGCTAACTTCGACGTACATAACATGAGCAAAACTGTGTACCTGTCCGTCACATGCAACAGGAAAAGCTTTAGCTTTGTCAGTTATAGCAGCATAAGGCCTACAGTATCAGAGTAAAATAATGAATTAAAAGAGAGTGAACATGTGAATATACCTAAGAGTTGTACCCTATATAAGACATGACTCTATTCAGTCTATGCAAACACAGTAGATATACATGTTTGACACACCCCCTAGACTGCATAGGGGCAGGTCATGACAAAACAGCTCAGGGTGGCACTACTAGTCCAGCCTCTGAGACAAGGGTCTAAAAGACCAGTCAGAAGGAGTACAGACAAGGCAAGAACAAGTACAGGGCGGCACTACTAGTCCAACCACTGTGAGACGACACAAGTCCGGTCTGAGTGTACATATATATAGGACAGTACAAAGTCAAGGCCCAAGCAAGTGAGAGACTACAGGAACTAGACCAAGCTGTACACAGTGCCGCTGATGATCTTTAGGCGCAAGTGCCTTCGTAAAGATATCAGCCGTGTTGGCACCTGAGGCCAAGTGTACTACGCGAGCCTGGCGTCGCTGCTGTAGCTCGCGCAGGAGGAAGTACCGCAGCTGGATATGCTTCGCTCTGCCCTCGAGTCGAGGCTCCTGACACAGGAGGATCATGGCCCTGTTGTCAGCGTACAGGACCGGGGCAGAGCTAGGCTGCTCACCTAAGTCAGCGAGCAAGAAGGTCAGCCAGCGGAGCTCCTGTGCCGCCATGGCACCGGCGTAGATCTCAGCCTCACAGCTGGACTGGGCAACAGACGAGGAGCGGGTAGCTCTCCACGAGACAGCACCTGAGCGAAGGCTGAAGCAGTAGCCCTGGGAAGACCTGAGCGTCTCGGTGTCGTCTGCCCAAGAATTGTCTGTGTGTCCAGTCAGGACCACCGGCCTGCGTCCTCCTAGCACTAACCCCATGCCCGATGTACTTGCAAGATAACGCAAAACCCTCTTTGCGGCAGACCAGTGCTGAGGTCGGTGTCTGCCTGTGGCCACAAAGCGCGCCAGGATGCTGAGAGGGTATGCGAGATCTGGGCGAGTGCAAGTCATCAGGTACATGAGGCAACCCACCAGCTCAGCGTAAGGACCACTGGGATCTACCGACTCCTTAGGAACTGGAGCGGAGAGTCTGTGGTCCAGAGGAAGAGGGGTGAGCTGTGCTGAGGAGAACTGAAGGCCGAACCTCTGAAGAACCTGGCGCACCAAGTGTGACTGAGTCAGTGTGATGGTGCGCGCGGCTCTGTCCCTGGAGATCTGCAAACCAAGGTAACGGCGCAGCTCTCCAAGGTCAGTGCAAGTGTGTCTCTTGAGCAGCTCTGCCTTCACGGAGGCCAGTGTGTCCCTGTCTGCAGTGGCGAAGACCAGGTCGTCTACGTAGACAAGGATGTAAAACGGAGTCTGGCCAGCACAAACAAAGAGTGAGGGGTCTGCAGAGGACGGAAAGAACTGCAGGTCAGCGAGGGTAGCACGCAACGTGTCATGCCACTCACGGGGCGCCTGGCGCAGGCCGTAGACTGGGCGCCGCAGAAGCCACTGGGTCCCAGGAGGGAAGGCGCCAGTGAAGCCCTGAGGGCGACGCAGGTAGACCTGCTCGTGTAGGCTGCCCTGAAGGAAGGCAGTGGAGAAGTCGAGGGAGTGAAGCTCTCGTAGTCACGCTGAGCCGCTACGTGTAGCAGAACCCGAAGAGTAGTCATCTTCGGGGTAGGAGCGAAAGTCTGAAAGGAAGTCCACCCCCTCGCGCTGACAGAAACCTCTAGCCACGTAGCGCGCCTTGAACACAGGCGGCTCTCCAGGAGGGCGCTTCACCTTGAAGAGCCACCGGCCATCGACTACGTTCACCCCAGGTGGGGGAACTGCGTCGACGAAGGTGCCGGTGGATCTCCAAGATGCCATCTCCTGCTCCATGGCAGCTATCCACTGAGAGGCCCAGGGTCCCGAAAGCACCTCAGCGTAAGTACGAGGGGTCGGGATGTCGAAAGCGTCTAGGTCACCCTCAGGGACTAGCAGCATGGAACAGAGATGGGGAGCAGCCTCGGACAGGAAAGCAAGCTCGAACTGGCGGTCCTCCAGGACGTCACTGCCGAGGGCAGGAGCACCCCCGACAGACGGAGGACAGGCAGGGTCAGAGACCAGAGCGGTGGCGTAGTCAAGGCGGCGGGTAGAGGCGAAGTCAGCGACCGCAGCGACAAGGGTTCAAGACTCGAAACCGGAACAGACGGGTCGGTAACGATAGAGGGAAGGACCCGAGGAACAAGAGGACGAGCAGCACGAAAGAAGTCAGACAGAGGAGGAGACGCAACTGTAAGGGAAGACGGAGGAGGCGACGGAAGGAGGGGAGGACGAGACGCGTGGGAACGTAGCAACATAGGGTGAGAGCGCGGGGCGGGGGAGACAGGACGGGCACGGGAGGGACGGCGAGACCAGACGTGAGAGGGAGGCGTCGGGTCAGGAGACAGAGGAGGGGACACGGGTGGGGAACGAGGGGGAAAACGAGCCGGGGACGAGTCCGGCGGAGGGAACACGGGGCCGTAGACGGGAAGAGGAGGAAACGGCAGGAGAGGAACAGGCGCAGGGTCAGGGGACGGAAGGCCGAGCAGACGAAGGGCGGACACCGGCGGGGACTGCTGCTGCTGCGACACAACACCAACACCTGGGCCGCAAGCTGTGCGACGGCTACCTCCCGAACCCTCCACACCGGCACCCCCAGAAGGGACACCCCCAGAGCCCGAAACCCCGCCAGCGCCGGTACCACCCCCAGTCCCGCCGAGACAAGCCACGACAGGAGCCCCGGGACGAGTACCCACCTCAACGCCAGCAACCCCAGAGTCCACGAACGGCGGCAGCGACGACAGCGGCAGCGGCGGCGGCGTCGGCTGCAACAACTGCTGCGACGGCGGCAGCGGCGGAGACGACAGCTGCTGCAGCTGTGGCGACGGCGGCTGCGGAGGCGGTGGAGGTGGAGACAGCGGGGGAGGGACTGGCGGCGAGGACTGCGCCGAGGGACTACCAGAGTCAGAAGACTCCTCGACCGGGGAGACCAAGGACGAGACCGTGCTGGGACATGTGACGCAGACGCGGGAGCGCAGGGTGACCAAGGCGGTAGTGCCAAAGGAGTGTCGGGTGAGTGAGGGACCGACAGGAGCAAGCAGCAGCAACCTGAGTAGACGCAGCCACCTGGGGGGACGTCCCAGCCGGGGAAGTCATGGTGTCAAGTGTGAACAGGCCTGACACCGGGTCCCGGGGGAACTTGGTAAGGGGGGCACCAGTGGCGGCCTCGGTACAGACAGCATACCGCTCGTGCCCAGGGAACGTAGTGGTGACGCCAAGGTCTTGGAGGCAGCCGACACCAACTAGGTTCCTGTAGAACGAGGGGATATGCAGGCCTGTGAGCGAACCCGAAGGAACCGCCGGACAGGGAAGGGAGGTGGAACTGCGGGCTACGACCGGACCACCGGAGGGATCAGCAAGAGAAACGGCAGCAGGAACAGGGAGCGGCGTCAGCGTAGTGGAGTCGCGCAAGAAACACCGGGAAGGGCCAGAGTCCAAGGTGAAGGAAAGTGCAGCAGTGGCGCCTGGCGGCGGAGAAGCGGTGGAAGCATCGAGGCTACACAAAGCAGGAGATCCTACGCCTGACGCAGCAGGGGAGTCTACTCTAGGCACACCTACACTAGGCAACACGGGGTAATAAGAAGGAAGCACACTAGAGTCATCAGCATACATCACATGCAGGGCGGCTACAATGGCATCCATGTCCAAGTCAAAAATGTGAATACTACGCCTAAGCAAACTGTGCCAGTCCGGGAGGTCGGGCGACGGGCCAAAGCGCTGACGGAACATGTCGTCCAGGCGACGAAAACAGCGAGGAGTGGAATGACCGATCTTACCGCAAACGAAGCCGCGGCGCGGACCGGTCTGGATCTGGTACTGACAGCGCACGCCTCCGGAACCACCACCCGGCGCACCACCACGCGCACGGCCACTACCAGCTCCAGGCCACCCGGGCGGGAGGGCACTCGCATGCCTCGTCTGCGGCGGCTGCTGTGGCTGCTGCGGAGGCTGCGGCTGCGGCGATTGCTGCGGCTGCTGAGGCAGTGGGTCAGCCGGACTGGGCAGCGTCCCCTCGTCCGCTCCAGCACCAGACGACCCGACTCCACCACCACCCCCTCCTGCACCCCCGCCTCCCCCGCCGCGCCCAGCCTTGGGGCGGCGACCCTTCCCCGAGCGAAACTGCGCGGCTGCAGCAGTCTCAGCCACAGCGACAGAGCCGTCGGAGAAGGTACACTGAGCGGGGGCACAACCCTGAAAGATAGGGACCGGTACCGTACCGCTCTCCTGGGCGATGGAGCGGTGGCGAGTATCGATAACAGTCAGGGTGTCTACAAAGTCGGTGAGGGTGAGCTCAGCGGGGTGAATGCTAAGGAACTGGTCGCGGGCGGCGGCAAGGCGGTCAGGGAGGCGGGTGGCAAGCAGGTAGAGGGTAGAGGTCATGGGCGGCTGGTGGGCTCTAAGCTGTGCATCAGTGCAGGCAGCGCGCCAGGTCTCATCTATCGAGCACAGGTGGGCAGCTAGGTCAGAGACAGTGGGGAAAGACGCAAGGTCAGGAAAGAGCATCGGGAGGATCAGGCGACCGACGGAGGCAGCAGGGGGGGCAGAATAGCGCTTGATGACAGCATCTAAGTAGGCCTGGGCGGTAGTGATGGACCTAAAACGAGGGCGCTCAGGCGGGGGAAGGGCATTGCTAATGGCGAGCTGAGCAACAACGTCTCGGGAAAGCCAGACAGAGCGTGCTAGGGCAGCAGCGGCAGTGGACTCGCACTCAGCGGGTGTGGGGTCGGCGGGCAGCACAGCAGGGGGGTCTGGGCAGGGGAGCGTACCGTCAAGGTGTGCGGAAAGTGGGTGGCCATCCTGCCGCTGGCCGGTGAGGTGGCGGCGGAGGTCGGCAAGCCACGCCTCAAACTCTAGTGGCTGACCTTCAGCATCGAAGCGGAGCTCCGCCGCCATCAGGAGCAGGGAAGGACTATACAGGGCGGTGCAGAACAGTGCAGTGGGGTGCAGTGCGGTGCAGTGCTGTGCAATGCGGTGCAGTGCGGTTCAATGCGGTGCAGTGCGGTCCAGTGCGGTCCAGTGCGGTCCAGTGCGGTGTAGTGCGGTGCAGTGCGATCCGATGCTGTGCAGTGCGGTGCAGTGTGATGCAGTGCGGGGCAGGGAAGTGCAGTGCGGTGCAAAGCGGTGCAGGGAACGGGGGACAGTATTAGGGAGGATGTAGGGCCGGGGCTGTGACGACGAGGCTGGGCAGGGCGCGACGAGGCCGGGCAGGGCGCGGCGAGGCCGGGAAGGGCGCGACGGGGCTCGGCAGAGCGCGTCGAGGCCTGGCAGGGCGCGACGGGGCTAGGCAGGGCGCGACAGGGCCAGGCGGGCGCGACAGGGCCGGGCGAGCACGACGGGGCCGGGCAGGCGCGACGGGGCCGGGCAGGCGCGACGGGGGCCGGGCAGGCGCGACGGGGCCGGGCAGGCGCGACACGGCCGGGCAGGCGCGACGGGGCCGTGCAGGCGCGACGGGGCCGGGCAGCCGCGACGGGGGGGGCCGGGCAGGCGCAACGGGGCCGGGCGAGCATGACGGGGCCGGGCAGGTGCGACGGGGCCGGGCAGGCGCGACGGGGGCCGGGCAGGCGCGACGAGGGCCGGGCGAGCGCGACGGGGCTAAGGGAGGGACGGGGCCCAGGAGGGGCGTGACCGGGCAGGGAGGTGCGACAGGGCCCAGGAAGTGGCGTCTGGGCTAGGAGGCGCGACGGGGCCCAGGAGGGGCGCGAACGGGCGAGGAGGCGCGCTAGGGGCCCAGGAGGGGCGCGACTGGGCTAGGAGGCGCGCTAGGGGCCCAGGAGGGGCGCGACTGGGCTAGGAGGCGCTTTAGGGGCCCAGGAGGGGCGCGACTGGAGTAGGAGGCACGCTAGGGGCCCAGGAGGGGCGCGACGGGGCTAGGAGGCGCGACGGGGCCCAGGAGGGGCGCGACTGGGCTCTGAGGCGCGATAGGGCCCAGGAGGGGCGTGGCTGGGCGAGGAGGGGCGACGGGGCCCAGGAGGGGCGCGGCTGGGCTAGGAGGAGCGACTGGGCCCAGAAGGGGCGCGTCTGAGCTAGGAGGCACGGTAGGGCCCAGGGAGGCGCGACTGGGCTACGAGAGACGAAGGGCCCACGAGGGGCGCGGCGGGGCCTAGCGAGGGCAGGAGAGGAAGCGATAAGTTGGGGGGGGGGGGGGGGTCGAAACCAGGCCTGTCGTTATCAGGGTATTTTACCCTGATTCCCTGATTTCACAGGGTATTTTTTTGGCCAACCCTTAATTTTCAGGGTTGGGCTTTTTTGAACCCTAACCTCTTCAGGGTTGTATGTCTGTGAACACTGAGAATTTCAGGGTTTGCGTTATCCCAACACTGAGTTTTCAGGGAGTAACGCGTACGAACCCTGAGTGCGACATCCATGTGGCTCACAATGCGGAAATTTAGGCGAAGTCCCCAATCTCCAGAGACATTCCCCCCCACACGCAACAACCTACAAGAATTGGTGAAGTCCTCAAACATTCCCTCACACACCAAGCAACCCACAAAAATCGGCTAAGTCATGTGTCGTACAGACATCCCCCCTACACACTAACAACAACCCACAAAAATTAGCTAAGTCTATGAAAATGTAACGGTCAAGATCGATTGCGATCGTTTCGACATACTTAAACCGTTAGATGGTCACGTCGATCAACGTCCAAGATCTCCCAGCCGGGGCGCTGCTAGGGCGCGAATTTTCTCCGACCGCCCTATTACCCAGCTTCCCCCCTCCAATCCACTTCGATTCCTCCCTCCCCTCCATTTTCGCTCCCCCCACTCCCCCTCCGTTTCGTTTCCCCCCTCCCCTCCATTTCGATTCCCCCATCTCCCCTCCGTTTCGCCCCTCGCATCTTGGTTTTGATTCCCTCCCCCTTTCTTCCTTGGTTTCGACTCCCCCTCCCCTCAATTTCGATCCCCCCTTCCCCTCCGTTTCGATCCCCCCTTCCCCTCCGTTTCGATCCCCCCTTCCCCTCCGTTTCGATCCCCCCTTCCCCTCCGTTTCGATCCCCCCTTCCCCTCCGTTTCGATCTCCCCTTCCCCTCCGTTTCGATCCCCCCTTCCCCTCCGTTTTGATCCCCCCTTCCCCTCCGTTTCGATCCCCCCTTCCCCTCCGTTTCGCTTCTCCCATTCCTCGACTGTATTTCGAACTTCCCCCACCCCCCAACCCCCACTTTTTCCCTCCCCATTTCGCTTCTTCTCTTCCCCTATGTTTCCATCCTCCCCCTTCCCCTCCGTTTCGCTCTCCCCCTCCCCTCGGTTTGATTCCCTCCCCTTTTTCCCCCCATTTTTAATTCCCCCCTCGTATTGAAGGCAACCCTGAACGCGCTCGGTGAACCCTGGGATTTTCAGGGTTCCAGATTTCTGAACCCTTACAGATCAGGGTAGGCAATTTTTGAAACCTGAGCCCTCAGGGTAAACATTTTTTTTTATTCGACAGCTCAGGGGGGGTTTTTTTGAAACGTCAGCCCTGGTCGAAACCTACGCGTGATACCATATCAGAGTAGAAGAATGAATTAAAAGAGAGTGAACATGTGAATATTATCAAACAGGTGAAATTGATGCATAGAGAGAGAGAGTACACAAACATATACCTAACTGTTGTACTCTCTAGAAGATGACCCTATACAGTCTATACAAGCATGATAACTAAACATGTTTGACACACCCCCTGGACTGCATAGGGGAATGTTCTAGACAAGCAACTCAGGGTGGCACTACTAGTCCAGCCTCTGAGACAAGGGTCTAAAAGACCAGTCAAAAGGAGTACAGGCAAGGCAAGAACTAGTACAGGGCGGCACTACTAGTCCAACCACTGTAAGAGGACACAAGTCCAGTCTGAGTGTACACACAGATATATAGGACAGTACAGAGTCAAGGCCCGAGTAAGTGAGAGACTACAGGAACCAGACCAAGCTGTACACAGTGCCGCTGATGATCTTTAGGCGCAAGCGCCTTCGTAAAGATATCAGCTGTGTTGGCACCGGAGGCTAAGTGTACTACGCGAGCCTGGCGACGCTGCTGTAGCTCACGCAGGAGGAAGTACCGCAGCTGGATGTGCTTCGCTCTGCCCTCGAGTCGAGGCTCCTGACACAGGAGGATCATGGCCCTGTTGTCAGCGTACAGGACCGGGGCAGAGCTAGGCCGCTCACCTAAGTCAGTGAGCAAGAAGGTCAGCCAGCGGAGCTCCTGTGCCGCCATGGCACCGGCGTAGATCTCGGCCTCACAGCTGGACTGGGCAACAGACGAAGAGCGGGTAGCTCTCCACGAGACAACACCTGAACCAAGGCTAAAGCAGTAGCCCTGGGAAGACCTGAGCGTCTCGGCGTCGTCTGCCCAAGAAGCGTCTGTGTGTCCAGTAAGGACCACTGGCCTGCGTCCGCCTAGCACTAACCCCATGCCCGATGTACTTGCAAGATAACGCAAAACCCTCTTAGCGGCAGACCAGTGCTGAGGTCGGTGTCTGCCTGTGGCCACGAAACGAGCCAGGATGCTGAGAGGGTATGCGAGATCTGGGCGAGTGCAAGTCATCAGGTACATGAGGCAACCCACTAGCTCAGCGTAAGGACCACTGGGATCTACCGACTCCTCAGGAACTGGAGCGGAGAGTCTGTGGTCCAGAGGAAGAGGGGTGGGCTGTGCGGAGGAGAACTGAAGGCCGAACCTCTGAAGGACCTGGCGCACCAAGTGTGACTGAGTCAGGGTGATGGTGCGCGCGGCTCTGTCCCTGGAGATCTGCAAGCCAAGGTAACGGCGCAGCTCTCCAAGGTCAGTGCAGGTGTGTCTCTTCAGCAGCTCTGCCTTCACGGAGGCCAGTGCGTCCCTGTCAGCAGTGGCAAAGACCAGGTCGTCTACGTAGACGAGGATGTAGAACGGAGTCGAGCCAGCACGAACGAAGAGCGAGGGGTCTGCAGAGGACGGAAAGAACTGCAGGTCAGCAAGGGTAGCACGCAAAGTGTCGTGCCACTCACGAGGCGCCTGGCGCAGGCCGTAGACTGGCCGCCGCAGAAGCCACTGGGTCCCAGGGGGGAAGGTGCCAGTAAAGCCCTGAGGGCGACGCAGGTAGACCTGCTCGTGAAGGCTGCCCTGAAGAAAGGCAGTGGAGAAGTCGAGGGAGTGAAGCTCGTAGTCACGCTGAGCCGCTACGTGTAGCAGCACCCGAAGAGTAGTCATCTTCGGGGTAGGAGGGAAAGTCTGAAAGAAGTCCACCCCCTCGCGCTGACTGAAGCCTCTAGCCACGTAGCGCGCCTTGAACGCAGGCGGCTCTCCAGGAGGGCGCTTCACCTTGAAGAGCCAACGGCCATCGACCACGTTCACCCCAGGTGGGGGAACTGCGTCGACGAAGGTGCCGGTGGATCTCCAAGATGCCATCTCCTGCTCCATGGCAGCTATCCACTGAGAGGCCCAGGGTCCCGAAACCGCCTCAGCGTAAGTACGAGGGGTCGGGATGTCGAAAGCGTCTGGGTCACCCTCAGGGACTAGCAGCATGGAACAGAGATGGGGAGCAGCCTCGGACAGGAAAGCAAGCTCAAACTGGCGGTCCTCCAGGACGTCACTGCCGAGGGCAGGAGCACCCCCGACAGACGGAGGACAGGCAGGGTGAGAGACCAGAGCGGTGGCGTAGTCAAGGCGGCGGGTAGAGGCGAAGTCAGCGACCGCAGCGACGAGGGCGTCAAGACTCGACACGGGAACGGACGGGTCGGTAACGAGAGAGGCAAGGACCCGAGGAACAAGAGGACGAGCGGCACGAAAGAAGTCGGACAGAGGAGGAGACGCAACGACAAGAGAAGACGGAGGAGGAGACGGGAGGAGGGGAGGTCGAGACGCGTGGGAACGGAGCAACATAGGGTGAGAGCGCGGGACAGGTGAGACAGGACAAGCACGAGAGGGGCGGCGAGACCAGACGTGTGAGGGCGGCGTCGGGTCAGGAGACAGAGGAGGGGACACAGGAGGGGAACGAGGGGGAAGACGAGCCGGGGACGAGTCTGGCAGAGGGAACACGGGGCCGTAGACGGGAAGAGGGGGAGACGGCAGGAGAGGAACAGGCGCAGGGTCAGGAGACGGAAGGCCGAGCAGACGGAGGGCGGACACAGGCGGGGACTGCTGCTGCGGCGACACAACACCAACACCAGGGCCACAAGCTGCGCGACGGCTACCTCCCGAACCCTCCACACCTGCACCCCCAGAAGGGACACCCCCAGAGTCCACAAACGGCGGCAGCGACGACGGCGGCGGCGGCGGCGGCGGCTGCAGTGACGGCTGCGACGGCGGCGGCGGCGGAGACGACGGCTGCAGCAGCGGCGGCGACGGCGGCTGCGGAGGCGGTGGAGGAGGAGACACCGGGGGAGGGACAGACGGCGAGGACTGCGCCGGAGGACTACCAGAGTCAGAAGACTCGTCGACCGGGACGACCGACGGGAGGGGGGTGACGTGAGACACACCAGAGGGGGCCGGACGGGGGGGCGGGGGGGGGGAGGGGCAGGGACCACCAGGGAGGGAGGAACCAGGAAAAGGGGGGGAGTAACCGGGGGACCACGGTGGGGAAAGCGGCGGTAGAAAGAGACGGACTCGTCAAAGGTGACGTCGCGAGAGTGAAAGAAGCGGTGAGACGGCGGGTGGTAGAAGTGCCAGTCGGACGCGTCAAGGGGGAAACCGAGGAAGACGCAGGGGAGGGTGCGGGCAGTGAGCTTGTCCGTGCCAGAGGCACGAACGTGAGCAAGGCAGCCCCAGACGCGGAACGCAGACGCGTCACCAGGGGACCCGGTCCACAGAAGGGTCGGCGAAACCTGCGGCCGCTGGGGGTGCGGCCACAGGTTAAGCTGGTGAGCGGCGTAGCGCACGGCGAACGGCCACAGAAAATGGGGTGCACCGGCGTGGATCATGGAGGTGCGAGCCACCTCCATGACCAAACCGATGCGTCGCTCAGCGACCCCATTCTGCTGCGGGGAGTCCGGCAGGGTAAACGTCTGGGTGATGCCCTCCGCACGACAGAAGCGACCAAGGACACCTGAGGCAAACTCGCCACCCCGGTCGGAGTGAAGGCGCAAGGCAGGGAGACCGCGGTGGACACGAGCAGAGACAAGCCAGGGGATGAGAACGTCAGGCACGTCGGCCTTCCGCTCCAGGGGGAAGACGGTGGTGTAGCGCGTGAAGTCGTCGACAAGCACTAGGAAGAAGCGCTCGCGACGCGGCCCATGGACCGGGGCTGGGCCCCAGACGTCCATGTGCAGAGTCTGCAGTGGTGCGGTGGTAGGGGGAAAAGAGGAGGAGTGAGGGGCACGGCGGAGCCTGGAGGGGCGCTACGAAGCCCTGGAAGGGGCGCGACGGGGCCTGGGAGGAGCGCAATGGGGCCCAGGAGGGGCGCTACGAGGCCTGGGAGGAGCGCGACGGGGCCCAGAAAGGGGCGCAACGGGGCCCAGGAAGGGGCGCGACGGGGCTAGGGAGGGTCGCGACGGGGCTAGGAGCACGACGGGGCCCAGCTAGGGGGCGAGCGGAAGCGTGAGGGGGGGGGGGGGGGGGGGGGGGGGGGGATCCTACCTACGCGTGATACCATATCAAACAGTGAAATTGATGAATAGAGAGAGAGAGTACACAAACATATACCTAACTGTTGTACTCTCTAGATTCTGAACCCTTACAGATCAGGGTAGGCAATTTTTGAAACCTGAGCCCTCAGGGTAAACGTTTTTTTTTATTCGACAGCTCAGGGGGGGTTTTTTTGAAACGTCAGCCCTGGTCGAAACCTACGCGTGATACCATATCAGAGTAGAAGAATGAATTAAAAGAGAGTGAACATGTGAATATACCTAAGAGTTGTACCCTATGTAAGACATGACTCTATTCAGTCTATGCAAACATAGTAGATATACATGTTTGACATACAGCATCTGCTTCTCAGCTAATTAGCTGAAGCCAATCAGCAGAGGCCAGGCCTCTGGATAGGATTTGGAGTAGTTTTTCATGTAAGGGTATGAATCCTCGACCACTTTTTCTGTAAGGGTGTTTTTTTTTTCGACTTTGTTTTATAAGGGTGCTAAAAAAAACTGCTTTTCCACATCAGGGTGTACAAACGCCATACTCATTCGTAACTGGATAAATTTGCTTAGCATTATAGATGTTGACATTGCAAAGCATAGCGCACTAATCCTGCACCATACCAAATACTACTACTGCGGCTACTGCTACTACTGCTGGTGATGCTGATGCTGGTGATGCCACTACTACTGCTGCTACTGCTGCAATTGCTGTTGCTGCTGCTGGAGAGGAGACCCTCTGCTGCCGGTGCTTTTAGTCGGCGGCCATGTCAAACTGGGTAGCAGGGCGGCGGTCCTTGATTGTTCGGAAAATGTCAACCATCTTCAGCCACTCCATGTCGCACTGCACGAGGGCCACTGTCATAAGGTCCTCGAGCTTCCCATCGCCCAAGCAGCTGCGCGTCCACGACTTGATGCGATTCTGGCGGCTGAAGCCCCTCTCGCACTCAACCGTGCTGAGGGGCAGCACGGCGACCGCCTGCCACAGCCGCACGATGTTGGGGTATGCTCCCTCGTAATCCGTGCTGTCCAGCATGAGCTTCATGGACTTGTGAAAGCCGAGATTCGCGTGGTTGGTGTTCATCGTGTGGAGGAAGAGATGCAGCTCTGACACGCAGGTCTTGAAGTTGACCCCTGGGAACTCATATGGGGGAAATGGGTAGGATACAGTATATGGGTGGAAGGGGGGGAGGAGGGGAGGGAGGACGCAATGGCAATAAGGTTTTAAAGTTTAGGGCGTGCAAGGCAGCAACAATGTGACAGCGAAGGAGGTTTACAATGGCATTAAGGTTTTGAAGTGTAAGACACTTACCGTAAAGCTTAAAATGGAAGAGCTTATCTAGCAGAGCCAACCACTCCCTGGCCTTTTTCATCAACGATGCCCAATCCTCGGGGTAAACGAGCGGCCGAAACAACTTCGCGCCGTTTAGATCCTGCAGGTCGTCCAGCCTGTGCTCCAGTCGTGCCTTTGCCTCCGCCGCATACTCCCTGCACAGCTTCACGCAGGTCGGGTAGTCCCCCTTGCCTTTCTGACCTTCCCACGGCTCCTCGCTTAGCGTGAAGGTATGCACAGTCGGAGCGTCTTCCTTGTCGACACCTTCGACTGTCACCTCTCGAAACTGGGGGTTGGCATGCTCCTTCAAGAAATTCTTCAGAAGCGGTGAGTCCCTGCCGAAAGCGTTTTCGCAGTCGATGTAGCGAACGTCAATCTTTCTGCACACCAGGTTGACCTCGCCAGCGACCAGTGTAATGTCCACCTGAGGTCGTGCATAAAGCAGAGAAATAACAAAAATTAGGGCCTGCAGTTAAACAAACACAACGTCACTGCCGTCAGAAACCTCACCTGCTTCTTCTGAAACTTCGCGTTGAGGTCGTTGAGGACCTCGAGCAAATCTGCCAGGAAGTACACAAGGAAGTGAAACTTGAAACTCTTCACAAGTCCGTATAGCTCGTGTTGATACTCGTGCAGAAGCACGACTACAGCCGGCAACAGCTGCGCGAACCGCTTCACCGCGCTCCCCCGTGAAAGCCAGCGGACGTCATATATTCCCTGGAGCTCCAGATTCGTGTCACACAGCTCTTCCTGCAGCTTCTTGAAGCGCCTGTGCCAGATCCCGCTCCTTGACAGCAGTTCAGAGACGGTTCTGATGACCTGGTCGATGACGGAGAAGTCTCTAACCTTTGCTGCCGCGTCTTTGGCTGCCAGAGACTCACTGGTAGGGAGGGGGGAGGGAACACATAGACACACACCAGGTGTGTGACAGTAGAACGTGACATCGCATGCGATTTGGGAACCAACAACCGAAAGACAACCTGTCAAACACCAAACACCGGAGTCAACTCACCGATGGGCGATGCAGTGGCATGACACTAGGTGCCGAATCTTAACACGCAACCGTGCGACGACGCCCTTGTGCTCGCCTACCATGACAGACGCGCCGTCCGTACTTATCCCGACGATCTTCTCCATGTCGATTCCGACCGATCGCATGTAAGTCTCCAGAACTTCAGTGAGGCTTGCTGCATCACATTTTTGCACGGTGAGGAGCGTCAGGAACTCGGTACGCACATAGCCATCCTTGATATAAGTCACATATACTATTAGATGCTTCCCTCTGACACGGTCCGTGCTCTCGTCAATAGCGATGCCGAGATAGGGGCTGCTTGCGATGTTCTTTAGCTGCTCTTCTCGTAGGTACTTTGATGCGGCCTCGACCAACTCGTTGAATCCGTATCTGCCAAGCATACACACGATGAAACAAGAGAGTAGTCATAGATGTTGCAACTCATGGACCAATAATATGGTCACTCGGTACTTGAAAACAATGCACTAAGATTCGAATTCGTAGTTTCTCACTCTGAAAAGTAGGCGCCCTTCTGATCCAGAGGGAGGTTGGGCGTCTGCACTGAAGCCATGAACTTGATGAAGCCGACGTAGGATGTTATCGGCGCCTCCGATTGGCACGTGTACACCGCCGTCTTCATGGCGGTGATGAGATGTAGCGTGCTTTTGTCGAGGCCCTCGTACTCGTTTAGGAGTGTTTGCCGCAACATCCTCGACTGCTTAGCCTTCATTAGACGGTAGGCGTCGCGGTGGGCGTTGGACCGCTGGTGAGTCTGGATGCTGTTCTTCTGCATGTCACGCCCGCCGCAACCGTCCTTGCCGTACTTGGTGTCCGCACCTGAAACTCCGTGCTCGAGGCAAGTGCTGCAGCGCAATACAGGGAAACCATCGTCAGCACGGTCGAGGACAAGCCAAGGGAACAAACTCTCCCAAGAAGACTTAAAACGTCGGTGCGCTTTTGCAAAAGCAGCATGTGGATCTTTGGAAGCCTCTTCGTCGGTGGGTTCGTGATCCTCGTCATCATCGTCACCGGCGACGTCGTCGGGTTCCTCAACAGGCGTTTTGTCCGTTGACCGAGCGAAGGGTAGATGTTGCTGCCGCCACTTCTGCGGCAGGCTGCTCGCTTTCCGCTTCGCGGAAGACGACGTCAAGCCCACAGCAGTTGGGGATGGGGCAGGAGAACCCCCAGAGGCAGAAACCGGTAGAGCAGCGGGAGATGGGGGTGTACGCTCAGGGACATCCGCTATGGGTTCGGTCACAGGAGGCGACCCAACGCAAGGGGAGGTTGGAGGTGGGAACGGCTGAGCGACTGTGATTGGTGCGCGACGGAGGAAACTAAGGGCTGATCGCGGAGGGGATAGCGGGCGTTTCCGCCCACCATCCTCCTCCTCATCGCCGTCGTCGGGGTCCATGGCTATCGTCGAGGTGAGAGGAATATGGTAAGGAAGCGGGTGAGAGATACAAACACAGAGCAGATTGTATCTCGGTGCTCTCAAGAATAGCTTGGAAGAGACAAATGAAGAAGAACTGGTGCCCCGAACAGAGGAGAAGGGGATCGACAGTTGTGCCCCCTTCTTTCCACCAATCATGTCATTTGCCTGCAGAACAGGTCACCGCAGGACCATTGCTGCCGCGCTGTCCATGCGCGCTCCGACCCCTGACGCTGATTGGTTTGTCTTTTCCTAGAAGGCCACACACTTTGACTCGCTGGAGCAGTCTCGTCGACGCGCGCCAGCATAGAGCAATAATGGCGCTGATTGCGGCATGACTCGGGGGAATATTCTTGCCCCCAAACGGGGGGGCTACATGTAGAATCACATCAGGGTATTTTGTAAAGGCACTTTTTCGCATAAGGGTGCGAACGATACACCACTTTTGAAAATCAGGGTCCCGTACAAACGTAGCTTTTTTCATAAGGGTCCAAAACTAAAGCACTTTTAAAAATAAGGGTCCAACACCAACCCCAGCCTTATAGTAAGGGCCGTAAGGGTATTTTACCCTGATATCCTGAGGCCTGGCAGAGGCCAATCAGCTGAAGCATGCAGCGACTTGGTCGAAACGAGGAACATGGATAACTGAAAGAAACACCGGGACAAAGGGAATGAATTTTGTAATGCAATGAGAAGGGCAGAACAAAACACTAGGAGGCACAGACATAACCTGGATGTTAATCATCTTATCTGTAGAAAATGCACAACAGTACCTTCATTGCCACAGCAACTCTGGATAGGCGCGAGATTGCTTTGACGTTTGGATGAAACGTTTTACATGGGAAATAGGCCATTCCACTTCGAAGATCAGGGCTCCATGAAACATAACGACTCACCATCACCGTAGGATAACATAGAGAGCAGAGGGTCTTACCGTCACCGTAGGATGCCATGGAGAGGGGAGTGGAAATAAATTTCCTGGACACATTGGCAATGGCGGTTGCTGTCACCTCCCTCAGCCTTGCAATGAACTCATAGTGCGGCTTCCTGTGGGTGAGGGGAGGGTGAGTGCAGGGTGATGGAGGGGAGATGGGAAAGGAGCAATGGAACCACACGGCTTGGGAGTGCGTTAGGCATGGGAGACGGAACGGCATGTGGCAGGTTGAAAAAAAGGTGAGGGAAGATGAAGGGGAAGATGGATGCATGATGAAATGGAAGAAGGAGAAACGGGGGTGGTTGGAGAACCAGGCACACATATTCACGAATGATGCAAGAGAAAAACTGGGGAGCTTAATCAACGGTGAGGATGAACCACCTATCACCATAGGTGAGGATCTGATGGCCGATGTCCTCCGCAACAACCAGTGGAGAGCAGTGCCGTACAGTGCAGTGTGGTGAAACGCGGTGCAGTGTGGTGCCACACTGTGCAGAGCGGTGCAGTGCGGTGGAATGCAGTGCAGTGCGTTGCAATGCACTGGGGTGCGGTGCAGGGCCGTGCAGTACGGTGGGGCGCGGTGTAGGACGGTGGAGAGCGGTGGGAAGGGTCGGTGGAGCGAGCCTGTACCTGGAAACATGGCGAAGGGGGCCACTGGACAGCTGGGTGACGGGACCGCGGGGCGGCTGGGCAACGGGGCCGCGGAGCAGCTAGGCGACGGGGCCGCAGGCGCGGCTGGGCGACAGGGCCACGGTGCGGTTGAGCGACGGGGCCACGGAGCAGCTGGGCGACGGGGTCACAGGGCGGCGAGGCGACGAAGCCATGGGGCCAGCGGGGCGAGTAGGCGCAAGGCAACGGGGCGACGTGGGGATGGGGCCCGAGGTGGCTAGGCGCTAGGTAACGGGATCGCGGGGCCAGCGGGCGCTAGGTGACGGGGCGCCGGGGCTGCGTGGTGGCTAGGCGCTGGGCTACGGGACCGTGGGGCCAATGGGCCAGCTAGGTGATGGGGCCGACGGGCCAGCTATGCGACGGGAGCCGACGGGGCAGCGGGTAACAGGGCCGACGGGCCAGCTAGACGGGGCCGACGGGCCGGTCAGGCAACGGTGCCGACAGGGCAGCAGGGCAAATGGGCCAGCTAGGTAGCGGGGCCAACGGGGGACCAGCTAGGTGGCAAGGCCGACGTGGTAGCGGGTAGCGGGGCTGACGGGCCAGCTAGATAGGGCCAACGGGCCAGCTAGGTAACGGGAACAATGGGGCCAGCTAGGTGCGAGGCGACTGGGCCGCGGGGCCAGTGGGGCGGCTAGGCACTAGGGGACGGGGCCGCAGGGCCAACGGGCCTGCTAGGGGATGGGGGCGGCTAGGACCTAGGGTGGAAGCGCGGTTGGGGGGTGGGGACCTAACCTGCTCTAATACCATCTCAAAGTTGAATGAATGACTAGAATGGGAGAATACAGGGGTATAAAGCCTAGTGAGTTGTACTCTCTATTGCACGACCCTATGTAATCTACTAAACATACACACATATGTTTGACACCACACAGGCCCCCAAATTGATTTTGGGGTTGTATGATGCGTCAGACTTGCGTGCCGTCCCTTGGTGTGGCCATCAGATTTGCCCCGAAAAAAAGTCTGAAAAATCATAGTAACAATAGATTTTTGGTCTGATCAATCAGAGTCACCATTATTTTCGGACACTGACTTTAAAGCCATTGTCACATGCCAATCAATGTCCTATTTGTGTGCTGACGAAAGCGAACCGTCGCGCCACGCCACCCAAGACCTGGTCGCGCATTCTTCATATGCCAGCTGACGACGAAGATGGGTGGACTGGTCGTAACGAATGGCATGTGCGGGACGAAATTGGGGGAGGAAACGAACTGGGGCAGGCGAAACAAAATTGCAGCGAGGGAAATCTCGTGAAGGGCCAGTGGGTGCCCTCGCACACACAGGCCGTGGCACACAAGGAAAAATCTCTCGAAGGGCCAATCGGCCCCTCACACCACCTCCAGCACAAACTGGGAGGTGATTGTGGTGAAGGGCCAGTCTGCTCCCTCACACAGCCCCCAATACACATTAGCCTTATACATACATGTGCATGTAGAAGTTATAGGCTAGAACAGGTGTGTGCTCTCAGAGAGGACAACCCAAACCCTATATCTCCCTTGTTCACTCCTCTGTTCTATTATTCTAGAATTCTAACATGGTACAGTGACGGAAACAATTGTCTGGATGTTTTGCACTAACTAGCGTTTTTGGGCATTCCGACCACAGTACATAAAGTCTTAATATTTAATTGTGGCATGCTTTGGGAGGGGCACATAGTGGATGTGTTCATAGTGCTATAATCCATAATAGTAGACTGGATCTAAATTAGTGCCAAAAAATATCCGAAGAGTACATCTGGACAATTGTTTCTCATGACAAAGAGCTAACTTCCGAACATCGTTCCTAGTACCTAGTCCACCGACCCTTAGCCTTGATCACCACCCACACCCTCCTAGGCATGTTATCTACGAGGTTAGCGTAAACCTTTGCAAAGAGCTTCTCGCACTCTTCTTGGACCCATACTTTTGCATAAGGGGGTGAGCACTAGGAAGGTCGCGAAGGATTTTAGCGTATGCAAAAGAAATGTGCATGCTTTCTGATTGAATGTGATCTCTTAGTCTTGCCATGCTGAAGTGTGACCAAAGATGCCATTAGCCAATTGGTCGCGTCTTTTCATGGGTCGTCTCCATCGTACCGCTGTAGGGTAAAACCACGAACCGAGCGGAGAAAAGTAGCATATACGCCATGAAACTGAGGGTGACGTAGCACGGTCGATTGTACACCCTTGCACTATTAGAATCACGCTAGGATCCGCAGGTCTCGTCACGGTGCAGCAGTCAAAGAAGTCACGACTGTTCGAGATGAATGCTTGAGGTGAGGTATGGTGAGGAAAAGGGTCACTCCAGAGGCAACATACTCATGCTCTCCAAGCCATTCCAAGACCTTTGACCCGCCTAGGCTTGGAATGGCTTGGAGAGCATGAGTATGTAGCACTCGAGTGACCCTCTTCCTCACCAGACCTCAACCCATATATTTCCCCCACCAGCCGGGGCTTCTTCGACTGCTACACCGTGACGAGACCTGTGGATTTTAGCGTGATTCTAATAGTGAAAGGGTGCACAGTCGACCGTGCTATGTTACCCTAAGTTTAGCGGCGGATGCGCTAGTTTTCGCCACTCTATTCGTAATTTTTTCCTACAACTTTACGACGAAGACGACCCATGAAAAGACGGGACCAAACGGCTAATGGTCCCGTCTTTTCATAAAAAGACACACCTTAGCGTAGCTAGTCTAAAAGATCACATTCAATCTGAAATCGTGCCCAATACTCTTGCATGCGCTTAAATCATTTGCGATTTTCCTAGTGCTCACCCCTTTATGCAAAAGGGTGGGTCCAAGAAGAGTGTGAGAAGATCCCTGGAACAGTTTGCACTAACCTCATAGATAACATGCCTAGGAGGGTGCGTGTGGTGATCAAGGCCAAGGGTCGGTGGAATATGTACTAGAAACGCTGTTCGGAAGTTTGCGCTTTGTCCTGGGAAACAATTGTCTGGATGGACTCTTTGGATATCTTTTGACACTAAGTTAGATCCAGTGTACTATTTTAGATTATAGCACTATGAACACATCCACTATGGGCCACTCTCAAAGCGTACCACCATTAAATATTAAGACTTTATGTACAGTGATCGGAATGCAAAAAAACCCTCGTTTGTGCAAAACACCCGGACAATTGTTTCCGTCACTGTATCATGAGTAGGTAGGTCCGCCCACCCGCTTCCGCTCCTCGCCCTAGCTTAGCGCGCCCCGCTGGCCCATAGCGCGCCCCCCATCCCCTAGCGCCCAGCCGACCCCTCGCGCCCAGTAGGCCCCTTGCGCATCTAGTCGGCCCCCAGTGTAACGGCCCCTCCCGTGCCTAGTCGGCCCCTCGCGCCTGGAGGGCCCCTCGCGCCTGGTCAGCACCTTGCCCCTAGTCGGCCCCTCACGTTACGGCCCCTCCCGCGTCTCGTCGACCCCTCGCGCCTAGACGGCCCCCTGTGCCTCGTCGCCCCCTCGCGCCCAGCAGGCCCCTCACGCCTAGCTAGCCCCTCGCACCTAGTCCGCCCCTCGCGCCCAGTAGGCCCCTCACGCCTAGTCGGCCCCTTGTGCCCCGTCGGCCCTCGCGCCTAGTCGGCCCCTCCCCTCACACCTAGCTGGCCCCTCGCGCCCAGTTGGCCCCTCGCGCCTAGTCGGCCCCTTGCGCCCCGTCGGCCCCTCCCCTTGCGCCTAGCCGGCTCCGCTCGCCTAGCCGGCCCTGCACGCACCCTCTCAGCCCTCGCGTGCCCACCGGCCTCTGGTGCTCAGCCGGCCCCTCGTGCACCACGACGGCAGCTTGCGTGCACGCCGGCCCCTAGCGCACCCACTGGCCCCTCGTGCTCTTCGCTGGCTCCTCACTTGCCCATCGGCATCTCGCGCTTCGCCCGGCCTCTCGCGCTCCCCACCGGCCCCTCCTGTACCCACCGGCCCGCCGTGCCTTGCCGACCTGCTGCGCACCTTGGGCCCTGTACGCTCTGCTCGGCCGTCCTGCTAGAGAGTCCCGCCGCCACGCCGCTGTACCGCCATGCCGCTGAGTCCTCGTGCCGCCGTGTCACTGTGCCGCTGTGTCGATGTGCCACAGTGGAGCTGTAACACTGAGGCTGCACGTTGGCGGACTCCGTAATTCACCTGGACGTCGAGGGCCACGCGATCGCCTTCGCCGCCTGGCTCGTCGATCTTCGCCGTCACCTGACAGGTCAGCGCCAGGATGGGCACTCCCTAGCTATGCATGTTGATGGCTTGCAACCCCGGCCCCCTGCGCTGGATCCCCTCCTTGCTGACCCCACCTCTGGTGAGCGTGAAGCCTTCTCTGCTGCTGCGCTCGCTTGCGCTGTCTGGGATTCCCGCGATGCTATAGCGCAGATCGCCATTAGCCATGCTCTTCCCCTGTCTGAGCGTCCGCGCTTCACTACTGTTGCGAACGCCAAAGATTTCATAGATGCCGTAGTTTTCGTTACTCCACGCCCGCCTCAGCCTCTGCGGGCCGCCTGATCCTCCCCATGCTGTTTCTTGAAGTTGGCTGCTTTTCCCACTGTCGCTGACCTCACCACTCACATCCATGCCCTAGAGACTCGCTACCGCACTGCCAGCACTGCTGCCCAGCTCACAGCTCTCCCCTCACCGTTTTGCATCACCTTGTACCTTATCGCCATGCGCCTGCCTGACCGCTTAGCCAGTGCACGCGACCACTTACTTAGCCAGCACCCTGGTGACCTCACCCTGACCGCCTTTGTCGCAGCCCTGTCCAAGATCGAGACTCGCCAACGCATTATCGCTCAGTCAAGCGGTGTTGTGGCATTCTCTATCTTTCAGGGCTGTGTCCCCTCCAAGTGCACGGACGCTAACGTTTCTTCCGCGGTCACCACAGCGACCTCTCCTGCGGAGATCGCTGCTGCTGTCTTTCCGCAGCGGCGCCAATGCCGAGGCCGTCGTGGACCCAAGGGAGGACATGGTGGTGGTGCTGGTGGTGGTAGTGGTGGTGGCGGTGATAGTGGGTCTAACGAGGGGGTTGTGGCAGGTGTACCGGAGCAGCAGCAGCCATAGCAGCAGCAGGCGCAGGCGCAACAGCAGCAGCAGAAGCCGCAACAGCAGCAGCAGCCCCAGTTGTGGGCCCGCCTCCCGCCAGGTTGGCCAGGCACTTCCGGAGGTGGTGGCCATAGTGGAGGCCCTCGCAGCTCGACGTCTTCCGGCAGCTTTGGTGCTGTGACCTGCCAGTACCAGCTCCGGAACGGGCCCCTCCGTGGCACTGTGTGCCACCGCCCGCACCCGACCACCCGCTGCTTCCGCCGCCTCAACGACTACCCGGTGTAGCACCTGTCACAGGATCAAATGACTCGAGGAAAGGTTGCACTATCGATCAGTACAAGGCGCTTTTATACTTCCAGAGTACATCAGGTAACCAGGTTTATCTTACAGTATCCTAAAGGAATAGACCCTTCTAGAATATAGAATCACCCTGCGTATAGCCACGCGAGGCTATTGGCTTTAAGGGATTACGGCAGGATTACGCTAGATATAGCGCACCAGTACATCCCCAAGCCTGGTCGGTGATATAATTATCATATCAGGATAAACCAAAGGATTATGGAAAATGGAGAATACGAAACCAAATGAGATGGGACAAAAAGGGAAATGAACAGAGGAAGGAAATAAGAAAAGGGACAAGTGGTGTAACGTGGTCGTACTCTCACACTTCCCCCCCTCAAAGCTGGGTGGTAGAAGTAACACCCTGCTTGACAAGGTAGTCATGCAGAGGACGACGGGCATTACCCATGTCGGTCTGAGGTACCCAGCTGTCCTCAGAAGGATAAAAAACCCTTCCAACGGATGAGAAGCTCCACGGTGCCATTCCGACGACGGCGATGTGCAAGCACGGACTCGACCTCGTACTCGGGTTCATTCTGGACGAGGACGAGCGGCGGCGGCGGCGGTTGGCGTCCTACGAAGAGCGTGTTCGGATCCCGATAGGGCTTCAGAAGTTGGACATGGAAGGCGTTGTGAATCTTCCAGATAGCTGGCAAGCGTAAGCGGAAGGTAACAGGAGTGACCTGTGCTTCAACGAGAAAAGGTCCGCAGAAGCGAGGTCGAAGTTTAGATGGGAGGTGGCTGATGTCTAGGTTGCGGGTGTCAAGAAGCACCTGGTCTCCCACCGTGATGGTGTGGTCGTTGCGATGGCGATCGGCCTGGCGCTTTTGTTGCTGCTGAATGTCGAGGAGGCGCTTGTGGGTCCGATCCCAAAGCTGATGCATGGTTGTGATGAAATCATGTGCAGGTTGGACTGTAGCGGATGTTGTCGGTTTCTGTGGTGTGAGTGGGTTGCGTCCGCAGCAGAGGAAGAACGGCGTCTGTCCAGTAGCGGCATGTGTAGCGTTGTTGTAATCAAGCTGTAGAACGGGCAGGTGCAGGTCCCATTTGGAGATCTCGTCCTTGCAGGCTGCTCGGAGGAGTTGCTCAACAATTTGGTTGAGGCGCTCGGTCTGTCCGTCTGTCTGCGGATGGTAAGCAGATGACATGGCGAGTTTGGTCCCAAGGAGAGACATAAGTTCCTTCGAGAACTTGCTGGTGAACTTAGGGTCTCGGTCGGAAATGAGTGTGGTTGGGATGCCATGAGTGAGATGATGTAACGAACGAAGAGTTGTGCTGTCTCCTCGATGTGTGCTGTCGTGTGTGTCGGGATGAAGTGCCCCATCTTGGAGAACTTGTCGATGACGACAAGGATTGCGTCATGACCACTTGTGGTAGGTGGTAACCCGGTGATGAAGTCCAGGCTAACCACTTGCCATGGTTGTTCTGGGACAGGAAGAGGCTGCAGTAGTCTCGCCTTTTTCTGCTTGCTACTCTTCATCTGCTGACATGTGTCACACGAGGTGACGAATTTCTGGACGTCTTCTGCTAAGTGGGGCCAGTAGTAGTGTTTGGCGATTCCGGTAAGCGTCTTGTTGCTACCGAAGTGTCCGGCGTAGAGGACGTCGTGGTATACTTCGAGTAGTAACTGGCGCAAAGGAGGGTAATTGGGTACCTTGATTTTCGTTGATCCTTTCCGGTACGCGATGTCACTGTCCCACTGTAGCAGATGTCGCTTTTCTGCCAAGGGAATTTCGGGGTCGATGGCGTACCCGTGTGTGAAGAGTCCCTTGAGTAGTGGATTCATCCCTTCAACTTGAATAGCGGCCACGTGTACAGGCCGGCTGAGAGCGTCTGCTTTGTTTTTGTGGCCGGGCTTGTACACGATGTCGTAGTGGAAGTGTGTCTCGAGGAAGTCGATCCACCGGACCTGCCGCCTGGAAAGGTTGGGTTGTGTCTTCAAGTATTTCAGGCTGCAGTGGTCGGTGTAGACGGTTGTTCTTCGTCCTTCAAGATAACATCTCCACGCTTTGAAGGCGATGACGATGGCAAGGGCCTCTTTATCGTGTATCGGGTAGTTTAGTTCTGCTCCGTGCAATTTCTTGCTGAGGTAGGCGATTGTTTGCAGTCCATTTCCCTGGTCTTGCATTAAGACTGCTGCCATTGTCTGGTCACTGGCGTCAGCTTCGATGACGTAGTCGTGTTCGGGATCGGGCAAGATGAGTACCGGTGCGGACGTAAGTGCTTGCTTCAGCTACTCCATGGCTTCCTGGTGCTTCGGCTCCCATTTGTAGGGTGTGTTCTTCTTCAGCAGATTCGTGAGTGGTGCTGCGAGTTTCGCATACTGTGGCACGAACCTCTTGTAATAATTCGCGAAGCCTAGGAACTGGTGCAACTCCTTCACGTTCTCAAGTGTCTTCCACGTACGTACGGCTTCGATTTTCTTGGGGTCGACGTGAACTCCTTGAGCGCTCACTATGTGTCCTAGGAACTGGACCTTCTTGAGGGTGAATTTGCTCTTGGACAGTTTGACGTAGAATCGTTCTCGTCGCAAAATTTCGAAGACGTGTCGCAGGTGTTCGACGTGCTGCTTCATGTCGCGCGAGTAGATGAGTATGTCGTCCAGGTACACCACCACGCATTCGTCCAAAAGTGGTCGTAGAATGTGGTTCATTTCGGCTTGGAATGTTGCTGGTGTGTTGGTGAGTCCGAATGGCATTACCAAATACTCGTACGATCCATACTGAGTTCGGAAAGCAGTTTTATGGATAGAGTTGTCCGCCATCCGTATCTGCCAGTATCCGGACCGCAGATCCAGTTTGGAAAATACCGTAGCTCCCCGAAGCTGGTCAAGCAGGTCATCGATTCGCGGTATCGGATATTTATTCTTGATGGTCTGCTTGGTAAGAGCTCGGTAGTCAATGCACATGCGCAGGCTTCCGTCCGGTTTCGGTGTGAAGAGTACTGGGGCACCGTATGGTGAAGTGGATGGTCGGATGAGTCCTTTAGCTAGGAGATACTCGATTTGTTTTTTCATGTCAGCCAGCTCCGTAGGGCTGATCCGGTATGGTGCTCGGAAAGTCAGCTTCGAACCCGGTTCCTCCACAATCTCGTGTTGATGCGTTCGGTAGGGCGGTAGCTCGTTCGGAAGATCGTCGGGAAGAATGTCTTGGAACTCCTTCAGTAATTCCTTGATTTTTTCTGGAGGTTCCGAGGCTTTCTCTCCGTCACTCTCCACCTCTGTTGCTATTGCCAGGAACCCGGTGTCGGTTCGCTTCACGTCCTTCTCGAATCGTGCGAGTGTCTCCACTGGGATATCTCCTGTATCGTCCCAGTTGGGTAGCTGTACTCTCCGTCCATTGTTGTAGATACTTGCGGTGCGATTCACCGAATTAATCTCGGGGTTGAATCTTTTTAGGAAGTCTTGCCCAAAGATCAAGTCAAGCCCTTTGATGTTGGTGATGGGGAGTGCAGGTCTCCAGCGCAGTGGTCCGATTTGTAGGTGTAGCACTGGTTCGCCGTGTACTGGTAATTTGCAGCCGTCCACCATCGTTGCAGAGAATCCTGAAGGCTTGTACTCTCCCCGTAGTCGGTCGATTACTGCCTTGTCGCAGACGGTGTGTGATGCTCCGCTGTCCATGAGTGCTTGGAGGCGTCGTCCTTTGCAGATGACCTCGAGCACGTGGGGCATGCGTTGCTCGAAGTACCCAGAAATATGTTTCATTGATTGGGTCATAGGGTACATCCCAATACTCTGTACACACCTTTGTGTTGCTATCTACTCCTGAGCTGGCAGCTGGCCGAGGCTGCTTGGAGAACGGCTCTTCTCCAGGGCCCGGAGTTTCCTTGACGACTGTGCGCGTCACTGATGCCGAAGAACTGGATGCATCCGTAGAAGGAGTTCGGGGTTTGTGCAGCTTCTTGTAGACCCCCAGCTTCCTCTTGAGCTGCTTCAGCTCCACCGACGTCTTCCCTGGGGAGCGGGTAGTCGTTGTGGGCTGGTGTCGGGAGAGGACGTTGACTCCGTGGAAAGGTCGGCTTCTTTCCACACTCCTTAATTTGGTCCCCAAGTTGTCCGGTACCGGTATAATCTCCACAGCTGTCTGCTTCTTTTGGAGTCCCTCCCGAAATTTCTCCAAGGCTCTAGCTCCTCGAAAATCATAAGTTTTCATTAAAGCATCTTTATAGGATAGCTTTAACGAATTCTTATAATTTCTTGGGTCTTCAAGGAGTTTCCCCGTCTCGGCAGAGTCTTTTTTCGCGGAGTCTGATTTTTCCTCGGCGAATTTCCCTGGCGAAGACTGGTCGTGGGGTGGAGATTTTCCCCCATCATTTCCTCCTGCTCGCGTCGAATCAGCTTCGTCGAAGTTGATTTTCTCGGAATCCCGCGGCCGTTTCCGGATCTTTTTATTTTCGCCAGCTAGATCCGCAATCACTGGCGACTCCCGTTTTTTGGCTTTTGATTGGCCGAAAGATTTCCGCCACTGTTGCGTGCCCGATACTCAGCGCGTGCGGTTTTCATTTTGTTGCAGTCGAAAATTCGATGACCCAGCACCCCGCAAAAATCACACGTGTAGTTGGTGTTTTTCGGACGTGGCCGCCCCTCGAATCTGTCGACTTCCATCGGGTCGGCGAACGTGGGGTGAGCCGAGCGGTCGCCCTGTCGCATACTGCCGACGTGCGTCCGTCGTGTCCCGGCGTTGACCATGTCGAAGCGCTCCGCGGCCGATACGACGTCACTGTAGCTCGCGTAGTTTGACGCTGCCACTTGTCGTTTGACTTCGGTCTTCAGCCCGGCGAGGTACGACTGTACTTTTTCCCCTTCGGTCAGGTCGGGAATGCGGTTATAAAATTCCTCCATCTGCCGCGTGTACTGTGCTACACTCCCGAACTGTCGGTGTCGAAGATTTTTTTCCCGGGCAAGGAAACCCGAATTTATCGGCTCGAATGGTTTCAGCAGGTCGGCGCGGAACTGCTGCCACGTGGCTTCACCGTGGATGAAGGTACTGTTGCCGCCAATCCACTCGAGTGCCGGCCCTCGCATAAGTGTGGCCACGAGTCGTACACGTTGTCCGTCCCAGACCGGCGAGCTCCATCCGACGGCTGCGAAGTAGATCTCCATCCCGGCGATCCATCTGCGGGCGTCGGAGTTTCGATCGCTCGGATCGAACGGCTCAGGTGGGCGCGGTTTCGGAGCCTCGAGAAACTGCTGCGACTGCTGCGTTGTCGCCGTTGTCGTTTCGTGCTGCGCTCCGGCGAGTCGAGTTACTCGCTCGAACTCGTTTCGCCACGCTTCGCGATCCGCTCGCATTTCCTCCTGAAGGGCTGCGATGCGCGCGAAGAGCTGCTGGGTAACCTCGGCGGTGTCGAAGGTTGCCATCCTGTTCAAAACACGCACGGAGGGGGTAATTCGAAAATCGCGGAGCTGGTGCTTACCAGAATCGGCGTCGAATTGGTCGCCCCCGGCGGTTTTTCGAGGCAGGATCCCCGCTGCTGCTGCTTAGCTGAGCGCGGTTGAGTGAGAAAAGCTCTGATTACCAAGTGTCACAGGATCGAATGACTCGAGGAAAGGTTGCACTATCGATCAGTACAAGGTGCTTTTATACTTCCAGAGTACATCAGGTAACCAGGTTTATCTTATCCTAAGGGAATAGACCCTTCTAGAAGATAGAATCACCCTGCGTATAGCCACGCGAGGCTATTGGCTTTAAGGGATTACGGCAGGATTACGCCAGATATAGCGCCCAGTACATCCCAAGCCTGGTCGGTGATATAGCTATAATAGCAGGATAAACCAAAGGTTAACGGAAAAATGGAGAATAGGAAACCAAATGATATGAGAAAGAAAAGAGAAATGAAAGAGGAAGGAAATAAGGAAAGGGACAAGTGGTGTAACGGGGTCGTACTCTCACACCGCCTGCCTCTTCCCCAGTGTCTCCTCCTCCACTGTGCCAGTCGCCGCCGCAGCAGCCATCGTGGCAGCCAGCGCAGCAGCGGTCGCCGCCGCCGCAGCAACAGCAGCCATTCGTGGACTCTGGGGGTGTTGGCGTTGAGGAGGGTGCTCGTTTTGGGATTTTGTCGTGGCTTGTCCTGGTGGGACTGGGGGTGGCATTGGTGCTGGAGGGCATGCCGGCTCTGGGGGTGCTGTTCTGGGGGTGCTGGAGTGGAGAGGTTCGATGGTAGCCGTGGTGTTGCTGGCGGTCCAGGTGTCGGCGTCGAGCAGCAGCAGCAGCAGTCGCCGCCGGTGTCCGCCTTCTCCTGCTCGGCCTTCCCTTCCCCGCCTGTTCGCCCGCGCCTCCCCTGCCCCCTCCTCCTCTCCCTGTCTACGGCAGTGTGTTCCCTCCTCTAGACTCGTCCCCGGCTCGTCTCCCCCCCTCGTTCCCCTCTTGTGTCTCCCCTTCTGTCTCCTGACCCGACGCCTTTGTCTCATGTCGGGTCTCGCCATCCTTCTCGTGCTCGTTCTGTCTCTCTTGTCTCGCGTTCTCACCCTACTATATGTTGCTACGTTCCCATGCATCTCGTCCTCCCCTCCCCCATCACCTCCTCCGTCGTCGCTTGTTGTCGCGCCTCCCCCTCTATCTGACTACCTTCGTGCCGCTCATCCTCTTGTTCCTCGGGTCCTTGCCTCTTTCGTTACAGTCCCGTCTGTTCCTGTCTCGAGTCTTGACGCTCTTGTCGCGGCTGTCGCTGTCTTCGCCTCTACTTGCCGCCTTGACTACGCCACCGCTCTGGTCACTGACCTTGTCCGTCCTCCGTTCGCCGGGGGTGTTGCTGCCCTTGGCAGTGACATCCTAGAGGACAGGCAGTACGAGCTTGCTTTCCTGTCTGAGGCTGCTCCCCATCTGTGTTCCATGCTGCTAGTCCCTGAGGGTGACCCAGACGCCTTTGACATTCTGACCCCTCGCACCTACGCTGAGGCGACCTCGGGACCCTGGGCCTCACAGTGGATAGCTGCCATGGAGCAGGAGATGGCATCTTGCAGATCCACTGGCACTTACGTCGACGCAGTTCCCCCGCCTGGGGTGAACGTAGTCAATGGTCAGTGGCTCTTCAAGTTGAAGCGCCCCTCTAGAGAGCCGCATGTGTTCAAGGCGTGCTACGTGGCTAGAGGCTTCAGTCATCGCCATGGGGTGGACTTCTTTCAGACCTTTGCCCCGACCCCAAAGATGACTACTCTTCGGGCACTGCTACTGGTAGCAACACAGGATGACTACGAGCTCCACTCCCTCAACTTCTCTACTGCTTTTCTTCAGGGCAGCCTACATGAGCAGGCCAACCTGCGCCATCCACAGGGCTTCACTGGTACCTTCCCTCCCGGGACCCAGTGGCTTCTTAAGCGCTCGGTCTACACTAGCTGACCTTCTGTTCTTTCCGTCCTCTGCAGACCCCTCGCTCTTCGTTCGTGCTGGCCATACTCCGCTCTACATCCTTGTCTATGTAGATGACCTGCTCTTCGCTACTGCAGACAGAGACGCGCTGGCCTCCGTGAAGGCCAAGCTGCTAAGGAGAAACCCCTCTATTGACCAAGGAGAGCTGCGCCGCTATATTGGCCTGGAGGTCTCCAGGGACAGAGCAGCGCGCACCATCATTTTCACACAGTCACAGTTGGTGCGCCAGGTCCTTCAGAGGTTCGGCCTTCAGTTCTCCTTTGCACAGCCCACACCTCTGGCAGTAGACCATAGGCTTTCAGCTCCTGTTCTTGAGGAGTCAGTATAGCCCAGTGGCCCTTACGCAGAGCTGGTGGGTTGCTTCATGTACTTGATGATTTGCACTCGCCCAGATCTCGCATACCCTCTCAGCATCCTGGCTCGCTTTGTGGCCACTGGCAGACACCGACCACAGCACTGGTCGGCCACTAAGAGGGTTTTGCGTTATCTAGCAAGTACATCGGGCATGGGGCTCATGCTTGGAGGTTGCAGGCCAGTGGTCCTTACTGGGCACCTAGACACTTCTTGGGCAGACGACGCTGAGACACTCTGGTCCTCCCAGGGCTACTGCTTTAGCCTTGGTTCAGGTGCCATCTCGTGGAGGTCCAATCACTGCTCGGTCTAGCTGTGAGGCTGAGATCTACGCTGGTGCCATGGCGGCATAGGAGCTCCGCTGGCTGACTTTCTTGCTCACCAACTTAGGTGAGTGGCCTAGCTCTGCCCTGGTCGTGTACGCTGACAACAGGGCCATGATCCTCCTGCGTTAGGAGCCTCGACTTGAGGGCAGAGCGAAGCATATCCAGCTGCGATACGTCCTCCTGCGCGAGCTACAGCAGCGTTGCCAGGCCCGCGTAGTTCACTTGGTGTAGTTCACTGCAAGCGAGCGGCTGGCGGTGAGCGGGTAGCAGCTAGCGAGCTGCTGCCTGTGGCGCGCTCGCAGCGGCTGCTGGTAGCGAGCAAGCTGGCAGCTGGCTGGCGGCGGCGCGCTGCGATCAAGCTGCAGGGTGAGGGGGGGGGAGGGGGTGGGGGGCAAGCTGGCGTCGAGTGGGTGGGGGATGAGCGCGCTGCTGGCGGCGGCGAGCTGGCGGCAAAATGCTGGCAATGCGACTGGAGGGCGGCAGTATATGACGAGAGCCTAGAATAGAGCGCAGGCTGGAGGAACAAGCTACAATCTAACTAAGGCTAATGAGGTAAGGTAGCGTGGGAGGGGAGTGGAGAGCACCTAGGGCGGAAGCGTGACGGCTAGGAGCGCCTAGTTCTACACCATGTCGGGAAAATCAAGTGACTAGCAGAGGCATACAGTTTGGAAAATCTAAGGGGTAGTACCCCATATAGGTCTAACCCCTAGCTAGATTACAATTTGTATATTTCTCAACACCAAATATATGAATGTTAACGTCATATATAGAGAAAATCCTACAAAGTGAGATCAGAATCACAAATGCAAAGCCCATTATTGATGTCATTGCGTAGCCTAGTATGGCGAGATCAGAAACGAGGTTAGAACATCACCATTGCACAGGGCATTTTTATTGGCTGCCGCTACAAACACATTCGGATAACTTTTTGGAAGCCCCAAGTGAGCGTCAAACAAACGCCAAGTGGCCACAGGGTGCTGGGCTTTAGCGAGTGAGGAGCTACTGGAACTAGACCAAGCTATAAGCTTAGTTGCTACAAACGCGTTTGGCGTTTGAACGCTAGCGTTTAAACGCTAGCGTTTGAACGCTAAACGCTCGGCAGCATGTATGTGAACGCTAGGCAAACGCTTGCCCGGGCAGGGGTAAAATTTTTACCCGGGCAGGGGTTCAAGATTCCTGTGGGGGAGGGGGGAAACATGGGGGTTCTACCAGCAAGCATTTTGTCTCATAAAAAAGAACCGTGCTTAACATTTAAGCCAGCATCCTCATATGTCATGTAAATCACCTATCCTTAAGGCTATTCTCCAACGACAATCTCGTGTTTTTTTTGGGGGGGCAGCCCGAAAAAAATCCCAGAGAGCGTTTGCGTTTTTGGGTGCGTTTGGCGTTTGCGTTCAAACGCTAGCGTTTGAACGCCAAACGCTTGTCTCCCAGAGCGTTTGTAGCAACTAAGGCTATAAGCAGTGCCACTGATCAACTTTAAGCGCAAGCGCCTTAGTATAGATATCAGCACCGGAGGCTAACTGTACTATGCGTGCCTGGCCGCACTGCTGTAGCTCGGCAAGAGGAAGTACCGCAACTGGATGTGCTTCACTTTGCCCTTTAGTCGAGCCTCCTGACACAGAAGGATCATGGCCCTGTTGTTAGCATACAGGACCAGGGTAGAGCTATGCCGCTCACCTAAGTCAGTAAACAAGAACGTAAGCCAGCGAAGCTCTTGTGCCGCCATGGCACCAGCATAGATCTCAGCCTTACAGCTGGACTGTGCAACAGACGAGGAGCGGGTGGACCTCCATGAGATAACGTCTGCACCCGGGCTAATACAGTAGCCCTGGGAGGACCTGAGCGTCTCATCGTCGTCCGCCCACAAAGCGTCTGTGTGCTCTGTGAGAACCACTGGCCTGCGTCCTCCCAGCATTAGCCCCATCCCTGATGTACTTCCTAGATATCGCAACACCGACCAGTGGTAGGGTCGGTGTTTGCTTGTCGCAACAAAGCGAGCGAGAATAGTAAGAGGGTATGCGAGTTCTGGATGAGTGCAAGCCATCAGGTACATGAGGCAGTCCATAAGCTCAGTAAACTGACCACTAGGCTCGACCAGATCATTAGGAACCGGAACCAACAGCTTGTGATCCACTGGTAGAGGGGTGGGCTGTGCGGAGGAGAACTGAAGGTCGAACCTCTGAAGGACCTGGCGCACCAAGTGTGACTGTATGAGAGTGATGGTGCACGCTGCTCTGTCCCTGGATATTTGCAGCCCAAGGTAGCGGCGCAGCTCTCCCAATCTGCAATTCGAATTGCGAACAAGAACGGTTTCGCCAACCGCACGAAGCACATTGCACTGCGCTACTTCTTTGTGAAAGACGAAATCGAGAAAGGGAGACTTGAGTTGTCTTACTGCCCCACGTCTGCGATGGCAGCAGATTACCTGACCAAAAGGGTCGGGAAGTCGAAGTTCGACTACTGCATGCTGCTGACAGGGCAGCGCCAAGTTACTCGCCCTGACCACGTCGACGTCGAGACTCCAGAAATGTAGGGGAGTGTTGGAAACAAAGAATTGGAGAAGTAACCCATTTATGTAGTATCGAGACGTAAGCGATACTGTGAAATGGTCAACGACGAGTACGGCGAGTCAGCAGAGGTTACGCGTGGCAGCTATGCGCATAACCAAAGCGTGTGGCAACTACACGCGTGGCAGTTGCACGTGAAGGTTGTGTAGCAGCCCTACTGCACAGCAACCGCCACTGTAAGGTATCGAGTCGCTATACGTTCGATAGTGCAACTGCAGCTGTAGTAACTATCCTGTACTCCAGGATAACTATATATTCTTCTATGCTGATTGTGATAATCAATTCTCTTGTTCCCACATACCGGTACCAGTGCAAGAGGTTCATTTAAGTCTTACACCTCGCTTCCGCAAGTACATCCCTGTGGGGACTTAGTCTTTGCAAAGATCCTACGGGCTCATCTCAGCCCAACAGCCGATATGGCATACCATAAAATCTGAATATCTGAACCTAAAGCCTAGTAAAGTTCATTATTAAACACCATTTCGTAAGGCAAATCCAACATGGCCTGGAAGAAAGGCGGCTCCGGGATATTCCAATCCTTGTAGTACGAATGAATCGTCACTGGCATGATCCCCACATCCTTCCTCGGACACGAAACAAACTCCGGGTGTTTTGCCAGCACTACAGACCCCTCCGTAACCGCAAAATCCTCATTTTTATAATCGGCGAATTTCATTTCGCTGCCACCGTACCTGTACACCACCTGCCAGTTCAAATGATGCGCTCCAGGGTTTCGCTCGCAGTAGCGGTACTCCGCATCCAGACTCATGTCGGGATCAACCACAATGTACTTGGCGTCGTTTTCTGTCGCAAGCCCGCTGCACGCTCCAGTCTCCTGCCCCGTGAGCGCATTGAGCCCGCGCGGGTTGCAGCTGTATGCACCGATGCGCGTCTGCCGACACGCGTGCTTCATCCATGGCCATTCCTGACGGGGTGTGGAGAGAGGGGCAGGGGGGGGGGGGGAGATGGGAGGGAAGTGCAGGGCAAGTGGGTTGGGATTTGAAAAAGGAGGAGGAGGAGGAGCATGTGCATCTGCTGGCACATGTACTTCACCCACAGACATTGCTCGGAAGAGTGGGGGGGGGGAAGTGGACTGAGGGGAGACTTGACAGATGAGAGAGGGATTCAAGGGTCTGTTGACACACACGCTTCATCCACGGCCATTGCTGAGAGGGGTGGTTTTGAGACATCTCAAAAGAGATGTCTCAAAACTAGATTATGATCACACTCATGTGTCTGCCGACACACAAGCTTCATCCATAGCCAGTGCTGGGAGGGGTGGGAGAGAGAAGGCCGGAGATGGGAGGTGGGGGGAGCAGTGGAGATACGAAGAGGAGAGAGAGGAGATGGGGATTGCTGATAGGGAAAGCGAGATGGGAGAAGAGGGGGATGGGAATGCAATGCTAGGTGAAGCGCTATGACAATGTCTTTCCAATACGGCATCACACTCTTTGCACATTACGGTATTTACCCTCACGTTGTAGGATTTTCATGTGGCAATTTACCCTCACCTTGTTGATCTCAGGCGTGTTGTAGTAGAGCTGCCTCATGGCCTCCCAGTACGATCCGGGGTCCTTCCCGCAGTGGTTAACAGTAAATGTGAAGCACGTGATGTAGCCGGGGCTCTGCCCCAGCCCCACCATGAGCAGGCTGCGGATGTGGTTGCGCTTGCCATTGTTGAGCTTCACCCCGTCCACGCCTGACGTGCAGTAGTCCAGGTAGTAGCAGTGGTTGCCGCCAATCACATAGTTGCAGGTCACCGAGTTGCATGGGGTGGGGTGGGGATAAGCGAACATGAGAGGAAGGCAGGGTGATTGTTAGTCGAGGCACTAGTCAAGATGGTAGTAGTGGTCGCTGGCGATCACGTAGTTGCAGGTCACCATGTTACCTGGGGTGGGGTGGAAAGGGGGTCATGAGGCGAGTGGGGACAAGAGAGTGCTGCGTTGCAGTTGAACCAGGGTTGACTCAGTGGGTGTGGGATGCGTGTATGAGGAGGGAAAGGGACGATAGGAGAGGCTGCACCTCACCAGGGCTCACTTAGACACACCCTGGTTGAACCAGTGCGTGCAGAAATAGATGCCAGCATAGTCGCCAGTGAGGTTGTCCCAGTGGGTGGGGGATATGTGTATGAGTGGGGAAAGAGACGACACAACGGGTCGAACCTCAGCAAAGGTAGATCAGCATCAAGTCTCACCAGGGCTAGCTGAAGCTCACCAGGGTTGAACCAGTGCGTGCAGAAGTAGATGCCAGCTGAGTCCCCCGTGAGGTTCTTCTTTTGAGGGGAAAACACAAAGTTGTGCGCCACGGTGGTCAGCACACAGTCCCATGCAAAGTGCACGTCCGCACCACACCTGCCCGGACAACAGCAGAGCACATGAAACGCCATTGTTAAGACACCTGAACCCAAAGCATTTATTTAAGCCTCTGCAAGCACCTGCACCCAGCACACAAGGCTGGCAGGTGCACTTTTTGGCCGGAGAATCAGCAGCCAGCAAAGGGTGTGGTGCTGCACAGTGCATTTTGTTCTGATGATGTTCCCAGGCACACTCCCAGGAGATGGAAAGGGGTACTGCAGAGCTGCACCGTGCCTGGAAAGAGATTGCTTATGTAAGAAAGAGAGAGCGCGGTAACAGCAACACTATTTAGACGATGAACCATTTCAACACTGCACCGCACCGTTTCACTTCTCAAAAGCACCCTTCAAGAACGCACCGCTCTATTCTTTGTAGGCACCGCCACACTGCACCTGAAGCCCGCAAAGAGGTAGTCGTGCAAAAAGTTGTTGCGAACTGTGGCTCCGATGGTGCCCCGATAGAGATAGATGAGCTCCCAGGCCCCTGATGGCAAAGAATGGTGAACACATTTGGTAGTTGGGTTTTGAAGCGCCTTCAATGGATGGGGCAGCCACGGCTCCAGTTCAGTGGTGCCTTGGCACACGTAGATCAGCTCCCATGCACCTGGGGGTAAGGAATGGTGATGAAGGGAAAAGGATTTGACAGTTGGTTTTTTTAGGCGCCCTGAATGGATGGGCGGCCATGGGTCGCATGGCTCCAATGCCTGGCATCCACCTGGGCGGTAAGGAGTGGTGATAGATTGGGAAGCTGGTTTCTTTAAGTGCAACGTGAATGGGTGGGGCAGCCATGGCTCTGACGCATCCAATGGTGCATGCGTACAAGTAGTAGATTAGCTCCACCCCAAGCACCTCCGCTGTGAGAAAATGTGAAGGATTGGGGTGTTGGCAACAGCAAGGGGATGAAGAGCCTTGAAAATGGGAAAACAGGTCGCTATTAGGAATAACATCCTCCCATCCCATGCACGAGTCCCACTTCCACACCGCTCATGCCCATGCGGATGACCCCCGCGCAGTGCGTAGTCCCACCACGGTGCCGTGGCAACCCACTCTCTCCCCCACTCACCGAAGAGGTCATTGTTGGAAATGATGTTTTCAGACGAGGTCAGATTGAATCCAATGCCGCTCATGCCCATGCGGATGACCCCCGGGTGGTATGCATAGTCCCAGGGCGCCATGGCAAACAGTGAGTCCAGCTTCGTGAACGCGCAGCGAAATACGTCAATGCGGCCGATCACTGATGCCTGAGTGAACTGGATGCCGTAGGACCTGCGAACAGCAGGAAAGGAAGCACCGGAGACAAGACGTCACAAGCAGCAGTAGCAGCAGCAGCAGCAGGTGCCGCAGGTGCATAGCAGGTCCATTCATGTGCACCTAATAACAACAACAGCAAATAACCACAGCAGCCAGCATAAACTGGCCCTCAAACAATCCCAAAACGGCACCCAAACGAACTCGAAACGGGGCCCAAACGAGCCCAAAGCGGCTTTGAAACGCACCTGTAGATGAGCAGTGAGGGGCACAGCAGGTCGTTCCCGATCCCCAACGGGACATAAAAAACGAACCCCGAAGGCACCCCAAACGAACCCCGAATGGACCCCAACGGGACCCCAATGGGACCCCAACGGGACCCCAATGGGACCCCAACGGGATCCCAACGGGACCCCAACGGGACCCCAAACGCACCTGTAGATGAGAAGAGCCGGGCACAGCAGGTCGTTCCCTAGCAGCGCCCCATACTCCGGAAGCGACTCTCTCCTCCTCTCCCTCCTCCACTCTCTCCTCTCCCTCCTCTCTCTCCTCCGCATCAGATGGGAGAAAGGGAAGAGGGAGTGGTGGTGGGAGTGGTGGGAAAAGAGGAGGGATGGCAGGCAGTGGTGGTGGCTTTGAGGTGCTGCCAGGATCGCGTGCCTCCGGGCATGAGGTCCGTCAGCTCGTCCTTTGTCAGACTCGCCACTCCAACACCACTCGCACCACCAGCAGCACCAGCATCAGAAGCACCACTGCCACCACTGCCAACATTGCCACCATCCCCAGAAACGTCACTGCTCTTGCTCTTAGCCCGTGCCCTCTGCGCACGGGCCCACTTGCTCCTAGCCTGTCTCGCCCATTTCGCCCTCCTCCTCTCCGCCACCTTCTGCATCCGCGCGCCCTGCGCCTGCCACTCCGCCAGCCGCGCCTCAAACCCCGCCTCCGTCTCCGGCCACAGCGCGCGCCCCATCTCCGCCTCCTCCGCCGTCCGCCCGCGTGCTTGCGCCTGCATCCCAAAATTCCTGAAACCCATTCTGCCCTTTGGAGTGTGGGACACTGGTGGGTAACCTCACCCCAGATTACCCAAAGTTCCACGCAAGACCCCTCGGGGTTACCTGCGGGTAGTGGCGACGCGCACGACACTCGCGAAATGTTCGTCAATTGTCGCGTGGGGTCCAACCAGCCAATAGGGCGCAAGCTCAGTTGGAGGTGACCTGCAGGTAACTTTACAGGTCTTGCCCGGACCCAGTCGCTAGCCGAGCCTGAGCCCTCAGACTAGACTTGACCCGAGAAGCGAATTTCGTGTAGAAGCGTGTCATACGATGGACAGAACAAGAAAATGATGTTTGTCTTTTGACGAAACGTGTATAAGGGGTTTAAAAGTGATGGGTGAGCCTCGACTGGCTGACCAATGAATGCATCGTTGGGTTTATACCCATTGGTCGATTTCTCGACTTATCCAAGTTCGAGCGAACCTCCTGCCTTCGTGTGTACACCCAAAAATTTGTAGGGCGTGCTCGGCGTCTTGGGATTAAAGTACAGAATACTCGGTGCCATCAGCTCTCGACACATGAGATATGAAACAGCTTCCTTTAGTGTCTCTTTTGGTACGAAGTTTTGCCTCCATTCGGCTCACTGGATACGACCCAGATAACAACACCTAACTGTGACAACAAATCCCAGTCACACATATACTACAGACTCAACACAATACCCGTCAACTTTCACAGTTCGTCGTCCCTCATGCTTGTCGACGTTCTTCCCGCTCGAGCATTTTACTTAGACAGAAATGCGCCCAGCGCTGCGTAGTATGTTTTTTTCAGCTACCTAAACTATTGCAACTGTCTAGTCCTCGGTATCGCCATGTATTTTCCCCCATTCTCTTCCTCGTGTGTGCCTGTTGTTTCTGTTTGGGTTTTCTATTCCTATGAGCATAATCTTTTTCCATCTTCCTCCCATACTTTCCCTCCTTACCATTCCCCTAGGCCTTTCGCGCATCTTCTCGCGGTGCACGTTGGGCGCGTGAGCTTCTCGCGATGCAGGTTGGGCGGGACGCACGAGCTACTCGCGGTGCACGACAAGCGGGATGTGTGAGCTTCCCGCGGTGCTCGCCGCGCATCCCTATCAAGCTCAAGTGGCTCCTCGCCGTATTCAGGTATGGTTGTAGCACTTTCTCATTGCCCCCCTTGTGTCCGGATCCTACTCGTCATCCCCCCCCCCCCGCCCGCCCTCCTTGCGTCCTTCTTGCCGCACTCTGTTTCCCCCCTGCTTTGACTGGCACCTTGTTCCATGCTCTTTACCTTACAGCCTTTGTCTCCCCTCATTTCCTCACCATCCTCATTGTCCCCCCCTCCCTTCCCCCCTCCCATCCCCCCCTCCCCCTCCCCTCCCTGTATAGCTGGTCTTCATTCGTTGGTAATTTTGTGCAACTGCCATGGGGTAAGTGGACGTCTGCGTGGAATTGCTTTGAACCCAGACTTACGCGGGCCTGTGCAAGGGTGGATGCAGGCCGCTCTTTCACATCTGAGATTGTGCTTGACAATGTTCGTGTGTGCAGCGAACGGCTACCAGCCAGTTGGCCATGCTGCAGTGGTGCTTGTGTAGGCTGGGAAAGAGGTGCTGGTGGTATGCGTAGGCAAGCTTAGCTAATACACCAAGTTGGCGTTAGGAGGAGAGGGAATCTGCGCAAAACTCTAGGTAATTGCAGCTAAATTAACCACCTTGTTGTGCATGCTTTGTATTGTGATAAAACTTTTTGTAATGGTGATAAGCTAAGCTTTTATAACAATTATATGTGCGTAATAAAGAGTTAGTCAACGCCTCTAAACGAAGTTGCCCTCAATGCTACACTAAAGTCATATATACAGGCATGCCCGTTAATGTAGTGGTTCAGCTACTATCGAGGTAAGTAGTTGAACAGTTGATATGTTGAGTAGAAATATTTCGTATCGGGGCGCCAGTGACGAGGATTGAGTGTGCTATTGTTTTGCGCATAATGGTCATCATATTCTCGCGGAAGTGTACTCCTTAACAGGCCTGACGTTTCAAAAAAACCCCCCCTGAGCTGTCGACTAAAAAAAAAAAATTACCCTGAGGGCTCAGTGTTCAAAATTTGCTTACCCTGATTTGTAAGTGTTCAGAAATCAAGAACCCTGAAAATCCCAGGGTTCACCGAACGCATTCAGGGTTGCCTTCAACACGAGGGGGGAATAAAAAATGGGGGGAAAAAGGGGAGGGAATCAAACCGAGGGGAGGGGAAGAGAGAAACAGAGGGGAAGGGGGAGGATGGAAACATAGGGGAAGTGAGGAAGCGGAACGGGGAGGGAAAAAGTGGGGGAAGGGGGGGTGTTTCGAAATACAGTAGAGGAATGGGAGAAGCGAAACGGAGGGGAAGGGGGAATCGAAACAGAGGGGAAGGGGGAATCGAAACAGAGGGGAGAGGGGAAGCGAAACTGAGGGAGAGGTGGGGATGGGATCGAGGCGAATGGGGCAGTGGCAGAAACCTCTCATGCTTGCAGCGCCATGGGCAAATCGAGGACGTTAATCATACGCGATCATCTAACGGCTGAAATTTGTCGAAACGATCGCGATTAATCGTGGCCGTCAAAGTTTGATGGACTTTCAGTTGACCACACGGGCAATAAAAAAACTTTCCTTAAGAAGGGAGCATTGTCGCTAGTACCCTTCTATGACTTGACCGTTAGCCTTTTTTATGGGTAGTGGGAGTGTGGGAGGGGGGATAACTTGTGTACAATAGGACTAAGCCGTTTTTTTTTTGTGCTGTCACTGCCTATCAAGACTTAGCTAATTTTTGTGGGTTGTTGTTAGGTGTGTAAGTGTCAACTTATACATATTATCTATGTAGAAGTTATAGGCTAGACTGAGGTATGCTTCTAGTGAGTACAACCAACTAGTATTTGTTCTAGGTTTCCACCTCTAGTAATCATTCGTTTCTACGTTATCATGGTATCACGCTTAGGTTAGGATCCCCCCGCCTACCGCTTCCGCCCGTCGCGCCTCCTAGGCCCCGTCGCGCCCCCTAGGCCCCGTCGCGCCCCCCCTGGGCCCCGTCGCGCTCGTTAGGCCCCGTCGCGCCCCCCCTGGGCCCCGTCGTGCCCGCTGGGCCCCGTCACGCCTCCTAGGCCCCGTCGCGCTCCCCCTGGGCCCCGTCGCGCCCACTGGGTCCCGTCGCGACCCCTAGGCCCTAACGCGCCCCCGCTGGGCCCCGTTGCGCCTCCTAGGCCCCGTCGCGCCCCCCATGGGCCCCGTCGAGCCCGCTGAGCCCCGTCGTGCCTCCTAGGCATCGTCGCGCCTCCTAAGCCCCGTCGCGTCCCCCCCCTCTGGGCCCCGTCGCGCCCGTTCGGCCCCGTCGCGCCCCTCCTAGGCCCCGTCGCGCCCGCTGGGCCCCTTCGCGCTTCCTAGGCCCCGTCGCGCCTGCTAGGCCCCGTCGCGCCCCCCCTGGGCCCCGTCGCGCCCGTTAGGCCCCGTCGCGGCCCCCTGGGCCCCGTCGTGCCCGCTGGTCCCCGTCGCGCCTCCTCGGCCCCGTCGCGCCCCCCCTGGGCCCCGTCGTGCCCGCTGGGCCCCGTCGAGCCCCTTAGGCCCCGTCGCGCCCGCTGGCCCCTGTCGCGCCTGCTGTTAGCGCTCGCCCGCCTGGCCTCCTCCTAGTGCCGCTCGGCCTCCTCCTAGTGCCGCCCGGCCTCCTCCTAGTGCCGCCCGGCCTCCTCCTAGTGCCGCCCGGCCCCTTCCTAGCGCCGCCCGGCCTCTCCTCAGCGCTGCCCGGCCCCTCCTCGTGCCCGACCGGCCCCAGCAGCACCAGCCTGGCCCCTCCCAGCACCAGCCCGGCCCTAGAGCACCTGCCCGCCTCCCCTGCTCGGCCTGCCGTGTCCTCTCGGGCCCTGTGTCTTCTGCTTGCCTGCGCTGGGACGCCTAGCTGCTGCCCTACTGGAGAGTGCTGCCGCCGTGTCCCCGCGCCGCTGTGCTCCTGTGCCGCTGAGGAGCTGTGCTGCTGTGCCGCTGTGTCGCTGAGGAGCTGTGCCGCTGACCCTGCACGATGGCTGACTTTGTGCTCCGCCTGGACGCTGAGGGCCACGCGGTTGACTTCGCCGCCTGGCTCTCCGATCTTCGCCGCCAGCTTACAGGTCAGCGCCAGGATGGCCACTCTCTGGTTGTCCATGCTGATGGCTTGCTCCCCCGTCCCCCTGCACCTACTCCCCTCCCTGCTGACCCCTCCTCTGATGACCGTGAGGCTTTCTCTACTTCTGCGCTAGCCTGTGCGGTCTGGGACTCACGCGATGCAGTAGCTCAGGTTGCTATTAGTCACGCCCTCCCTGTGTCTGAGCGCTCGCGTTTTGCTACTGTTGAAACGGCCAAAGCTTATTTAGACGCCGTTATTGCTCGCTATTCCACCCCTGCCTCTGCTTCTGCTGGCCGCTTGCTCTTTCCGATGCTGTTCCCAGACCTGGCTGCCTTCCCTACTGTCGCAGATTTTGCCACTCATTTGCGTGCCCTAGAGACTCGCTATCGCACTGCCAGCACTGCTGCCCAGCTCACTGCGCTCCCCCCTCCTTTCTGCATGACGCTCTATTTTATCGCTATGCGCCTGCCAGACCGCCTCGCTAGTGCTCGCGACCACTTTCTTAGCCAGCACCCGGGTGACCTCACCCTGACCGCCTTTGTCGACACCCTCACTGAGATCGAGACTCGCCAGCGCACTATCGCTCAGTCGAGCGGTGCGCCGGCAGTCTCTATCTTTCACGGTTGTGCCCCTTCCCCGTGCACGTTCACTGACGTTTCGGCTGCGGTCGCCACGGCGACCCCTCTTACCGAGACGGCTGCTGCTGTCCACCCGCAGCAGCGCTCGCGTCGCGGTGGCCGTGGCCGCCAGGGAGGTAGGGGTGGTGACGCAGGTGGTAGTGGTCGTGGTGGTGGTGACGGTAGTCCGCCTGAGGGGACTACCATCGGTGGGCAGGAGCAGCAGCCCCAGCAGCAGCAGGACCAGCCCCAGCCGCAGCCGCCGTCCCAGCAGCACCCGCCGCAGCCGTGGGCTCGTCTCCCGCCTGGTTGGCCCGGCACCTCCGGAGGCGGTGGCCGTGGTGGCGGCCCGCGCAGCTTGGCGTCTACCAGCGGCTCCAGTGCTGTGACCTGCCAGTACCAGCTTCAGACCGGGCCTCTCCGCGGCACTCTGTGCCGCCGCCCGCACCCGACCGCCCGCTGTTTCCGCCGCCTCGACGATCTTTTTCGTCGTCGCTTTGGCCCGGCCCCGGACCTCCCTGACTGGCACAGCCTGCTCCGCCAGGGCGTGCCGATCTTTGAGTTAGACATGGATCAGATAGGTGCTGCTTTGCATGCTTTGTATGCTGACGCTTCTAGTGTTGATGGATCTTACTACCATGTGTACTCTAGTTTAGGTGTTTCACCCTTGTGTAGCTTAGCTTCCCCTGCTGCGACAGGCGTAGGACTGCCTAGGTTGCCTAGTCTAGTCGCTGCACCGGCTCCGTCCGCGGCCTCCGCCACTGCGTCGCTGTCCTTCACTCTCGACTCTGGTGCTTCTGCCTGCTTCTTCCGCGACCGTTCCACGCTCACGCCGCTTGCTGCACCTGCTGTTGTCTCTCTCGCTGACCCCTCTGCGGGTCCGGTCGTCGCGCGCAGTTCTACGTCCCTTCCCTGTCCGGCAGTTCCCTCGGGCTCCCTTACTGGCCTCCACGTTCCCTCGTTCTCCAGGAACCTGGTTGGTGTCGGCTGTCTCCAGGACCTCGGCGTCACCACCACGTTCCCCGGGCACGAGCGGTTCGCTGTCTGTTCTGAGGCTGTCTCAGGTTCCCCCCTTGCGACGTTCCCCCGGGACCCGGTGTCCGGTCTGTTTACCCTACACACCGCTTCCCCCCCGGTTGGTGCGTCCTCCCAGGTCGCTGCAGCTTGCTCGTGTCGGTCCCTCACTCACCCCTCCCTTCTCTGGCACCACCGCTTAGGTCACCCTGCTCTCCCGCGTCTGCGTCACATGTCCCAGCACGGTCTTGTCTTAGGTCTCCCCGCGTCGCTCCCTGCCCTTCCTCCCTCGACTGCGCCACCGTGCACGCCTTGCGTCGAGGGTCGGCTCCGCCGTGCTCCTCACTCCTCCTCGCTGCGTCCTGCTACTGCCCCCCTTCAGACCCTGCACTTGGACGTTTGGGGCCCTGCCCCCGTCCCCGGACCGCGCGGTGAGCGCTACTTCCTTGTGCTCGTTGACGACTACACGCGCTACACCACGGTGTTTCCCCTGGAGCGGAAGGCCGACGTGCCCGACGTTCTTCTCCCGTGGGTTGTAGCTGCGCGTCTCCACCGCGGTCTCCCCGTGTTGTGTCTCCACTCCGACCGTGGCGGCGAGTTCGCCTCTGGTCGGCTTGGACAGTTCTGTCGTGCGGAGGGCATCACCCAGTCGTACACGTTGCCGGACTCGCCACAGCAGAATGGGGTTGCTGAGCGCCGCATCGGCTTGGTCATGGAGGTCGCCCGTACCTCCATGATCCATGCCGATGCCCCCCATTTTCTGTGGCCGTTCGCTGTTCGCTACGCGGCTCACCAGCTTAACCTGTGGCCACGCTCCCAGCGGCCGCAGGTTTCGCCGACCCTCCTTTGGACCGGGTCCCCCGGTGACGCGTCTGCGTTCCACGTCTGGGGCTGCCTTGCTCACGTTCGTGCCTCTGGCACGGACAAGCTCACTGCCCGCACTGTCCCCTGTGTCTTCCTCGGTTTCCCCCTGGACTCGTCTGACTGGCTTTTCTACCACCCGCCGTCTCACCGCTTCCTCCACTCTCGTGACGTCACCTTTGACGAGTCCGTCTCCTTCTACCGCCGCTTCCCTCACCGAGGTCTCCCAGTTGCCCCCCCCTTTTCCTTGCTCCCTCTCCCCCGGTAGCCCCTGCCCCTCTCCCGCCTCGTCCTGCCCCGTCTGGTGTCTCCCACGTCACTCCCCTCCCGTCGGTTGTCCCCGTTGAGGAGTCTGCTGACTCTGGTGGTACCCCCGGTCCGTCCTTGCCACGTCCCCCTTCCCCAGTGCCTCCGCCCCCACTGTCGCAGTCGCCGACCCCGCTGCCGCCGCCGTCGCCGTCGCCGCCGCAGCCGTCGCCGCTGTCGCCGCCACTGCCGCCGCTGCTCTCGGCCCTGGGGGTGCTGGTGTGGAGGAGGGTGTTCGTCCTGCGGCTTCTGGGGGTGCCGCTGGTGTTGGAGGGGGTTCTCACTCTTGGGGTGTTGGTTCTGGGGGTGCTGCTGTTGAGTGTTCTGCCGACGGTCGTTCTGCCTCTGCTGGTCCGAGAGTTCCGGCCCAGCCGTCGTCGCCGCCACAGCAGCCGTCGCCGCCGATTTCCGCTCTCCGCCTGCTCGGCCTTCCCTCCCCGGACCGCGCGCCAGTGTCTCCCCCACCGCCTCCTGACCTCCCTGTCTACGGTCCTGTGTTCCCGCCGCCAGACTCGTCTCCGGCCCGTCTTCCTCCTCGTTCCCCTCCTGTGTCTCCTCCGCTGTCCCCTGACCCTACCCCTCCGTCTCACGTTTGGGCTCGCCGTCCCTCCCGTGCTCGTCCCGTCTCTCCTGTCCTGCCCACCCACCCTATGTTGCTCCGTTCCCACTCGTCTCGTCCTCCCCTCCTCCCGTCCCCTCCTCCCTCGTCCCTTGCTGTTGCACCTCCTCCGTTCTCTGACTACCTCCGTGCTGCTCGTCCCCTTGTCCCTCGGGTCCTTGCCTCTCTTGTTACCGACCCTGCTGTTCCTGTCTCGCGCCTTGACGCGCTTGTCGCTGCTGTCGCTGACTTCGCTTCTACCCGCCGCCTTGACTACGCTACCGCTCTGGTCTCTGACCCTGCCCGTCCTCTGTTTGTCGGGGGTGCTCCTGCCCTTGGCAGTGACGTCCTAGAGGACAGGCAGTACGAGCTGGCTTTCCTTTCCGAGGCTGCTCCCCATCTCTGCTCCATGCTGTTAGTCCCTGAGGGTGACCCAGACGCCTTCGACATCCCGACCCCTCGCACCTACGCTGAGGCCACCTCGGGACCTTGGGCCTCTCAGTGGATAGCTGCCATGGAGCAGGAGATGGCATCTTGGAGATCCACCGGCACTTACGTCGACGCAGTTCCCCCGCCTGGGGTGAACGTAGTCGATGGTCGGTGGCTCTTCAAGGTGAAGCGCCCCCCTGGAGAGCCGCCTGTCTTCAAGGCGCGCTACGTGGCCAGAGGTTTCAGTCAGCGCGAGGGGGTTGACTTCTTCCAGACCTTCGCCCCGACCCCGAAGATGACCACTCTTCGGGCGCTGCTACACGTAGCAGCACAGCGTGACTACGAGCTTCACTCCCTCGACTTCTCTACTGCCTTTCTTCAGGGCAGCCTACACGAGCAGGTCTACCTGCGCCGACCACAGGGCTTCACTGGTACCTTCCCTCCTGGGACCCAGTGGCTTCTCAGGCGCCCGGTCTACGGCCTGCGTCAGGCTCCCCGCGAGTGGCACGACACGCTACGTGCCACGTTAGCAGACCTGCAGTTCTTTCCGTCCTCTGCTGACCCTTCACTGTTTGTGCGTTCCGGCCAGACTCCGTTCTACATCCTTGTCTACGTAGACGACCTGGTCTTCGCTACTCCTGACAGGGACGCACTGGCCTCTGTGAAGGCTGAGCTGCTGAAGAGACACACCTGCACTGACCTTGGAGAGCTGCGTCGCTATCTTGGCCTGCAGATCTCTAGGGACAGAGCAGCACGCACTACCACTCTGACCCAGTCACACTTGGTGCGTCAGGTCCTTCAGAGGTTCGGTCTTCAGTTCTCCTCCGCACAGCCCACACCTCTACCCGTAGACCATGGGCTCTCTGCTCCCGTTCCTGAGGAGCCAGTAGAGCCCAGTGGCCCCTACGCAGAGCTGGTGGGTTGCCTCATGTACCTGATGACTTGCACTCGCCCAGATCTCGCATACCCTCTCAGCATCCTGGCTCGCTTTGTGGCTACAGGCAGACACCGACCTCAGCACTGGTCTGCCGCTAAGAGGGTTTTGCGTTATCTTGCTAGTACATCAGGCATGGGGTTAGTGCTAGGAGGACGCAGGCCAGTGGTCCTTACTGGGCACACAGACGCTTCTTGGGCAGACGACGCTGAGACGCTCAGGTCGTCGCAGGGCTACTGTTTCAGCCTTGGTTCGGGTGCTATCTCTTGGAGATCCACTCGCTCGTCGTCTGTGGCTCAGTCTAGCTGTGAGGCTGAGATCTACGCTGGTGCCATGGCGGCACAGGAGCTCCGCTGGCTGACCTTCTTGCTCACAGACTTAGGTGAGCGGCCTAGCTCTGCCCCGGTCCTGTACGCTGACAACAGGGCCATGATACTCCTGTGTCAGGAGCCTCGGCTTGAGGGCAGAGCGAAGCATATCCAGCTGCGGTACTTCCTCCTGCGCGAGCTACAGCAGCGCCGCCAGGCCCGCGTAGTTCACTTGGCCTCAGGTGCCAACACAGCTGATATCTTTACTAAGGCGCTTGCGCCTAAAGATCATCAGCGGCACTGTGTACAGCTTGGTCTTGTTCCTATAGCTGCTCCCCTGTTAGGATCCTGATTGTGTACTCTCTATTATATATGCTTGTCAGACTGGCCTTGTGGCCTTACCTCCAGTGGCTGGACTAGTAGTGCCACCCTGGCTTGCTTCAGTTTTGGTTGTATTCTTGCTGACTGGTCTCCAGACCCCTGCCTCAGTGGTTGGACTAGTAGTGCCGCCCTGAGCTGTTTGCTTCTTGTTTAGTTTCACCCCTTGTCTAGCCTAGGGGGTGTGTCAACTTATACATATTATCTATGTAGAAGTTATAGGCTAGACTGAGGTATGCTTCTAGTGAGTACAACCAACTAGTATTTGTTCTAGGTTTCCACCTCTAGTAATCATTCGTTTCTACGTTAACAGTAAGGGGGATGTCTGTACGACACATGACTTAGCCGATTTTTGTGGGTTGCTTGGTGTGTGAGGGAATGTTTGAGGACTTCACCAATTCTTGTAGGTTGTTGCGTGTGGGGGGGAATGTCTCTGGAGATTGGGGACTTCGCCTAAATTTCCGCATTGTGAGCCACATGGATGTCGCACTCAGGGTTCGTACGCGTTACTCCCTGAAAAATCAGTGTTGGGATAACGCAAACCCTGAAATTCTCAGTGTTCACAGACATACAACCCTGAAGAGGTTAGGGTTCAAAAAAGCCCAACCTTGAAAATTAAGGGTTGGCCAAAAAAATACCCTGTGAAATCAGGGAATCAGGGTAAAATACCCTGATAACGACAGGCCTGCTCCTTAACCACAAACGCCTTCACAGTTTGACGGGGTTAAGAACCCATCAAAAGGTTTACGTCATGTTCCCCCCGACACACCCGAAGGTGACAAGTTGGTGTCGCGAGGGTGACATCAAGAGGGAATCCCGAAGGTTACCTCGAAAGGCATTCTGGCTGCTGGTTTTCCCGAGGTAACCCAGCCGGAAGCCCCAGGGATACCCCCAGGCGCGAAACCCCAAGGTCACTTGTGGTAGTCTTGGGGGTAACATTTTGCCACCCTAATTTTTGGGATGTGCGCGGCCTCCCACCGCCGCACCTCGCTCCGCGCCCACTCGGGAACCTCCTCGCTTTGCTCCCCTTGCTCCCCGCTGCCGCTCCTGATGATGCTACGGCTGCTGCTATAACGCCTCGCTACCCACTGGGTCAAAACGAGGTTACCCAGAGGCGCAGCGGAATGCGTTTCTACACTCTAGGGTTCCGTCCGCAGACGTTACAGCTGCTGCTCCTCCCGTCTATCAATGCTCTCCCTCCAGCCGCTTCTGCTTCCCGCGCGTGCCACCGTCCCAAGGTCCGCATGAAATTCCTAGCAGCGTGCAGACTCGCACTGCTGTACACAGCAGCAGCCTTCTTATGGCCAGTGACTCCCACTGGCAGCAGCGCGAGAAGCACAAGTTGAGCCGCCGAAAGGGCGTGAAAACGACCGCCCTGACGACTCGGGGCTGGCCTCGGGCGACGCGCACTGAGCGTCTCAAGTGAAGCTCGCATTCCGCCATGGGGAGGCGATTGCTCGGACACCTGCCATGCACACGACGGCGGGACGCACGGTGGCGGAATACGGGGGGTGATGAATGTGGGGGGGGGGGAGGGGGCGAGGAGGGGGAGGGGGTGGTGGAACAATGGGCGAGTCGCATCCCAAAAATCCTGGTGGCAAAATGTTCCCCACAAGACTACCCCAAGTGACCTTGGGGTTTCGCGCCTGGGGGTAACCCTAGGGCTTCCGACTGGGTATCCCACACGAAACCCTCGGTCAGAATGCCTTTCGAGGTAACCCGGGGGTGTCCCATGTGATGTAACCCACGCGACAACAACAAGTCACCTTCGGCTGACACGCGGGGGTCTAGGTGTGAACAATTTGACACCTGCGCATCTCCGTCAAAACTGAGCGAGCGTTCAGGATCCATCTCGCGCGATGCAGGGCGAGATTCTCGCAAATTTCCAAACCGTCGCCAATAGCAACTGCGGGGTCTTCTGGGGACTTGGGGTTGTCTGGGGGTGGGTTACCCACAGGTGTCCCACTTCCCCAAGGCTCAAATGCCTTTCGGAAACAAGCAGCTCAGGGCGGCACTACTAGTCCAACCTCTGAGACAAGGGTCTAAAAGACCAGTCAGACGGAGTTGAGACAAGGCAAGAACAAGACCAGGGCGGCACTACTAGTCCAGCCACTGGGAGAGGACACAAGTCCAGTCTGAGTATGCATATAAAGGAGAGTACAAAGTCAAGGCCCTAGCAAGTGAGAGGCTACAGGAACTAAACCAAGCTGTACACAGTGCCGCTTATGATCGTTAGGCGCAAGTGCCTTCGTAAAGATATCAGTTGTCTTAGCACCGGAGGCCAAGTGTACTACACGAGCCTGGCGGCGCTGCTGTAACTTACGCAGGAGGAAGTACCGAAGCTGAATGTGCTTCGCTCTGCCCTCGGATCACGGCTCCTGACACAGGAGGATCATGGCCCTGTTGTCAGCGAACAGGACCGGGGCAGAGCTAGGCCGCTCACCTAAGTCAGTGAGCAAGAAGGTCAGCCAGCGGAGCTCCTGTGCCGCCATGGCACCAGCGTAGATCTCAGCCTCACAGCAGGACTGGGCAACAGACGAGGAGCGGGTAGCTCTCCACGAGATGGCACCTGAGCCAAGGCTGAAGCAGTAGCCCTGGGTAGACCTGAGTGTCTCGGCATCGTCTGCCCACGAAGCGTCTGTGTGTCCAGTAAGGACCACTGGCCTGCGTCCTCCTAGCACTAAACCCATGCCCGATGTACTAGCAAGATAACGCAAAACCCTCTTAGCGACAGACCAGTGCTGCGGTCGGTGTCTGCCTGTGGCCACAAAGCCAGCCAGGATGCTGAGAGGGTACGCGAGATCTGGGCGAGTGCAACTCATCAGGTACATGAGGCAACCCACCAGCTCTGCGTAGGGGCCGCTGGGCTCTACCGACTCCTCAGACACTGGAGCCGAGAGTCTGTGGTCTACAGGCAGAGGGGTGGGCTGTGCAGAGGAGAACTGAAGGCTGAACCTCTGAAGGACCTGGCGCACCAAGTGTGCCTAAGTCAGGGTGATGGTGCGCGCTGCTCTGTCCCTGGAGATCTGCAAGCCAAGGTAACGGCGCAGTTCTCCAAGGTCAGTGCACGTGTGTCTCTTCAGCAGCTCTGCCTTCACGGAGGCTAGTGCGTCCCTGTCTGCTGTGGCAAAGACCAGGTCGTCGACGTAAACAAGGATGTAGAATGGAGTCTGGCCAGCACAAACGAAGAGTGAGGGGTTTGCGGAAGACGGAAAGAACTGCAGGTCAGCAAGCGTAGCACGGAGAGTGTCGTGCCACTCACGGGGAGCCTGGCGCAGGCCGTAGACGGGGCGCCGCAGGAGCCACTGGGTCCCAGGAGGGAAGCCAGTAAAGCCCTGAGGGTGACGCAAGTAGACCTGCTCGTGTAGGCTGCCCTGAAGCAAGGCAGTGGAGAAGTCGAGGGAGTGAAGCTCGTAGTCACGCTGAGCAGCTAGGTGTAACAGAACCCGAAGAGTAGTCATCTTCGGGGTCGGAGCGAAGGTCTGGAAGAAGTCCACCCCCTCACTGACTGAAGCCTCTAGCCACGTAGCGCGCCTTGAACACGGGCGGATCTCCAGGAGGGCGCTTCACCTTGAAGAGCCAGCGGCCATCGACTACGTTCACCCCAGGCGGGGGAACTGCGTCGACGAAGGTGCCGGTGGATCTCCAAGATGCCATCTCCTGCTCCATGGCAGCTATCCACTGAGAGGCCCAAGGTCCCGAGGTCGCCTCAGCGTAAGTGCGAGGGGTCGGGATGTCGAAAGCGTCTGGGTCACCCTCAGGGACTAGCAGCATGGAACAGAGATGGGGAGCAGCCTCAGACAGGAAAGCAAGCTCGAATTGGCGGTCCTCCAGGATGTCACTGCCAAGGGCAGGAGCACCCCCGACAGACGGAGGACAGGCAGGGTCAGAAACCAGAGTGGTGGCGTAGTCAAGGCGGCGCGTAGAGGCGAAGTCAGCGACCGCAGCAACAAGAGCGTCAAAGCACGAGACTGGAACAGACGGGTCGGTAACGAGAGAGGCAAGGACCCGAGGAACAAGAGGACGAGCGGCACGAAGGTAGTCAGATAGCGGGGGGGGTGCAACAACAAGGGAGGACGGAGGAGGCGACGGGAGAAGGGGAGGACGAGACACGTGGGAACGAAGCAACATAGGGTGGGAGCGCAAGACAGGCGAGGGAGGACGAGCACGGGAGGGACGTTGAGACCTGACGTGCGACGGAGGAGTCGGGTCAGGAGACAGGGGAGGGGACACAGGAGGGGAACGAGGAGGAAGACGGGCCGGGGACGAGTCCGGCGGAGGGAACACGGGGCCGTAGACGGGAAGAGGAGGAGACGGTCGGAGAGGAACAGCCGCAGGGTCAGGGGACGGAAGGCCGAGCAGGCGAAGGGCTGACACCGGCGGGGACTGCTGCTGCGGCGGCACAACGGCGACAGCAGGACTGCAAGCGACTCCGCGGCTACCACAGGCACACTCCACACCAGCACCCCCAGAGGATCCACCCCCAGGGCTACCGGGACTAGCACCCCCAGAGTCAACGAACGGGTGCTGCGACGGCGGCGGCAGCAGCGGCAGCGACAACGACGGCTGCAGCGGCGGCAGAGGCGGTGGAGGAGGGGACTGGGGAGGGGACGCCGAGGGAGGGGCGGCCGGCGAGGACTGCGCAGCAGGGCCACCAGAGTCAGAAGACTCCTCAACCGGGTCCACCGACGGAAGGGGGGTGACGTGGGACACACCAGAGGGGGCAGGACGGGGAGGAGGAGGGGGAGGGGCAGGGACTACCAGGGAAGGAGTTACCAGCAACAGGGGGGGGGTAACCGGGGGACCGCGGTGGGGGAAGCGACGGTAGTAGGAGACGGACTCGTCAAAGGTGACGTCGCGAGAGTGAAAGAAGCGGTGAGACGGCGGGTCGTAAAAGTGCCAGTCGGACGCGTCAAGGGGAAAGCCGAGGAAGACGCAGGGAAGGGTGCGGGCAGTGAGCTTGTCCGTGCCGGAGGCACGGACGTGAGCAAGGCAGCCCAAGACGTGGAACGCAGACGCGTCACCAGGAGACCCAGTCCAAAGACGGGTCGGCGAAACCTGCGGCTGCTGAGGGTGCGGCCACAGGTTAAGCTGGTGAGAAGCGTAGCGCATAGCGAACGGCCACAGAAAATGGGGTGCACCGGCATGGATCATGGAGGTGCGAGCCACCTCCATGACCAAACCGATGCGTCGCTCTGCGACCCCATTCTACTGTGGGGAGTCCGGTAGGGTGAACGTCTGGGTGATGCCCTCCGCACGACAAAAGCGACCAAGGACACCTGAGGCAAACTCGCCACCACGGTCGGAGTGAAGACGCAAGACAGGGAGACCACGGTGGACACGCGCAGAGACAAGCGAGGGGATGAGAGCACCAGGCACGTCGGCCTTGCGCTCCAGGGGAAAGACTGTTGTGTAGCGAGTAAAGTCGTCGACTAGCACAAGGAAGTAGCGCTCGCGACGCGGCCCAGGGACGGGGGCGGGGCCCTAGACGTCCAGGTGCAGGGTCTGCAGCGGCGCGGCGGTAGGGGGAAACGAGGAGGAGTGAGGGGCACGGCGAAGCCGACCCTCGACACAAGGCGTGCAAGGTGGGGCTGGGGAGGAGGGAAACGCGGGGAGAGAACCTGGGAGACCAAGGACAAGACCGTGCTGGGACATGTGACGGAGACGCGGGAGCGCAGGGTGACCTAGGCGGTGGTGCCAAAGGAGAGTCGGGTGAGTGAGGGACCGACAGGAGCAGGCAGCAGCAACCTGGGTAGACGCAGCCACCTGAGGGAGCGCTCCAGCCGGGGGGGTCACGGTGTCCAGAGTGAACAAGCCGGACACCGGGTCCCGGGGGAACGTGGACAGGGGGGCACCGGTGGCGGCCTCGGTACAGACAGCATACCGCTCGTGACCAGGGAACGTAGTGGTGACGCCAAGGTCCTGGAGGCAGCCGACACCAACTAGGTTCCTGGAGAACGAGGGGATATGCAGACCTGTGAGAGAGCCCGAAGGAACCGCCGGACAGGGAAGGGTGGTGGAACTGCGGGCGACTACCGGACCGCCAGAGGGGTCAGCAAGAGAAACGGCAGCAGGAACAGGAAGCGGCGTCAGTGTGGTGAAGTCGCGGAAGAAACACCGGGAAGCACCAGAGTCCAAGGTGAAGGAAAGCGAAGCAGAGGCGTCTGGCGACGGAACGACGGCGGAAGCACCAAGATCCTATGCCTGACGCAGCAGGGGAGGCTAAGCTAGGCACACCTACACTATCCGACAGTGAGTCCCCTAAGGGAAGAATTCGGGGAATCCGACTATTCGGGGCAGGGTCCCCTCGTCCGCTCCAGCACCAGACGACCCGACTCCACCACCACCCCCTCCCGCACCCCCGCCTCCTCCGCCGCGCCCAACCTTGGGGCGGCGGCCCTTCCCCGAACGAAACTGCGCTGCAGCAGCATTCTCATCCACAGCGGCAGAGCCGTCGAAGAAAGTACACTGAGCGGGGGCACAACCCTGAAAGATAGGGACCGGCACGGTACCGCTCGCCTCGGCGATGGAGCGGTGGCGGGTCTCAATCACAGTCAGGGTGTCTACAAAGTCAGTGAGGGTGAGGTCTGCGGGGTGAATGCTAAGGAAGCGGTCGCGGGCGACAGCAAGGCGGTCAGGGAGGCGGGTGGCAAGCAGGTAAAGGGTAGAGGTAATGGGCGGGTGGTGGGCTCTAAGCTGTGCGTCAGTGCAGGCAGCGCGCCAGGTCTCATCTATCGAGCGCAGGTGGGCAGCGAGGTCAGAGACAGTGGGGAAAGACGCAAGGTCAGGAAAGAGCATCGGGAGGATCAGGCGACCCACCGAGGCAGTCGGAGGGGTGGAATAGCGCTTGATGACAGCATCTAAGTAAGCCTGGGCAGTAGTGAGGGACCTAAAGCGGGGGCGCTCGGACGGGGGAAGGGCATTGCTAATGGCAAGCTGAGCGACAGCATCTCGAGAAAGCCAGATAGAGTGCGCACGGGCAGTGGCAGCAGTAGACTCGCGCTCAGTGGGTGCGGAGTCAGCGGGCAGAACAGCGGGGGGGTGTGGGCAGGGGAGCGTACCGTCAAGGTGTGCGGAAAGGGGGTCACCATCCTGCCGCTGGCCAGAGAGTTGACGCCGGAGGTTGGCAAGCCACGCCTCGAACTCCAGAGGCTGGCCTTCAGCGTCGAAGCGAAGCTCCGCCGCCATCAGGGGCAGTGCAGGACTGTACAGTGCGGTGCAGTGCGGTGCAGCGTAGTGCAATGCGGTACGGTGCGGTGCAGTGCGGTACAGTGCGGTGAAAGGTGGTGGAGAACCGTACCAAAGAGAGTGCAGATCGGACGGTCGTAGGGCCGGCGAGGAAGGGCCGGAAGTCGACGCGAGGCCGGCCGGGACAAGCGCGGGAGCCGGCTCGGACGGGCGCAGGACCGGCAGGGACGGGCGCGGGGCCGGCTGGAACGGGCGCGGGGCCGGCTGGGACGGGCGCGGGGCCTGCTGGGACAGGCGCGGGGCCGGCTGGGACGGGTGCAGGGGCGGCCTGGACGGGCACGAGGGGCCGGCTGGGACGGTCGCGGGGCCGGCTGGGACGGGCGCGGGGCCGGCTGGGACGATCGCGGGGCCGGCTGGGACGGTGGCGGGGCCGGCTGGGACAGGCGCTGGGCCGGCTGGGACGATCGCGGGGCCGGCTGGGACGGTCGCGGGGCCGGCTGGGACGGTCGCGGGGCTGGAGCGACGGACTAGGAAGCGCGACGGGCTAGGAAAGGCGCGACGGGCTAGGAAAGGCGCGACAGGCTAGGTAAGGCGCGACGGGCTAGGAGTCGCGCGACAGGGCCAGGAGGCACCAACGGGGGGCCTAGGAGGGGCGGGACGAATGCTAGGGGGCGCGACGGGCCCAGGGGAGCGTGACGGGGCCCAGGGGGGCGTGACGGGGCCCAGGGGGGCGTGACGGGGCCCAGGGGACACGACGGGGCCCAGGGGGGCGCGACGGGCCCAGGGGGGGACGCGACTGGTCCTAGGTGACGCGACGGGGCCCAGGGGGGCGCGACGGGCCCAGGGGGGGGCGCGACTGGTCCTAGGTGACGCGACGGGGCCTAGGGGGCGCGACGCACGGGGGTAGATCCTAGGGCGGAAGCGTGGGGGGGCGGTGGGACCTACCTACTGCTGATACTATCTTAGAACTGAAGAATTTTAATAGAGAGAGAGTACAAGGGTATATACCTAAGAGTGTTGTACCCTCTAAGAGGCGACCCTATACAGTCTATACAAACATGAGTTATGCTTATGTTTGACACTAATAATATTTATATAGTGGTTTTCACATAATGATTAGTGTGATGTATGTATTACGTATATTGACATAAATATACTTATATAATGGTTAAATTGATTTAAGTAGACACATGTAATGATATCATGCTTATATTGATATAATGATTTCGACATCCTTCTGTAGCCTCATCATTATAGCATAAGGTTGTAACATGCTGGATTTGACATCGAAGCACCTGCCGAAGCCAAAACTACGCAAGAAACCTGCTTGTTCCTGTTTAATGAATCATTGACGAAACATTATGAAGCCTAATCATTATGGGCTGAGGTACCTCAAGTATCGCATATGGTGTCACAAGCTTGTACCAGCTTGAAGTTGAAACGGGCAACTACCTAAGAAACCTGACTATAGTACCGCATGTTCTGTGCAAACAATAAACGCGCATCGGTATGGGGTGTACGTTTCTTGCTTCGTCGTTCCTGTGCGTTTCTTACTTCCTCCTCCCAATGCGTTTTTTGTTTCCTGCTCCTCGTGCGTTTCTCGTTCAGACATTCATTCATCATAGCTAGCTTTCCAGCTTCCCTCGCATTCCTTCCCTCAAGCTTTCCAGACTTTCAAGTTTCAATCAGCTTATTTGCGCGGTAAGCGTAGAACCGCTGGGCGCGTTTCCTTGGAGCTGGCGCTGGCGTTGGCTCTAGCGCTAAGCATTTGGCGCTGGCATTTTGGCGCTGGCGCTGGCGCTGGCACTGGCGCTGGCGATTTGGCGCCGGGCGCTGGCGTTTTGGCGCTAGCACTGGCACTGGCGCTGGCTTTTTGGCGTTGGCCCTTTGGTGCTGGCGCTTTGGCGCTGGCGCTGGCGCTGGCGCTGGCACTGGCGTTTCGGCGCTGGCATTTTGGCGTTGGTGCTGACGATTTGGCACTGGCGCTGGTGCTGGCACTGGCGCTCGTGCTGGCGCTGGCGCTGGTACTGGCAATGGCGAATAGGCGCTAGCATAGGCGCTGGCACTGGCGTGTTGGCGCTGGCGTTCTGGCGCTTGCACTGGCGTTTTGGCGTTGGCGCTGGCGTTTTGGCGCTGGCGCTGGCGTTGGCGCAAGTGTTTTGGCATTTTGGCTGGCGCTGGCGCTGGCGTTTTACGCTAGCGCTGGCGCTGGAGTTTTGGCGCTGGTGCTGGCGCTGGCGCTGGCGTTTTGGCGCTGGCGTTGGCGATGGCGTTTTGACGCTGACGCTCGCGCCTCCCGTCTACCCTTCGTTCCTCCCTCCGTTTCTCCCTCCCTTCCCCCTTCCGTTCCGCGCCTCCCTCGCTCCCTCCGAACCGCGTCTCTCTTCCCCTCTCCGTTCCGCGCTTTCTTCCCTACCTCTGAACCACATGTGCCGTTACTTTGTCTAGTCTCTCACTTTCTCTCTCCCTCTCTCGCTCCCTCTCTCCCTTCCTCCCTCCCTCTCTTCTTTTGTTCCTTCCCTCTCTCCTTCTGGTCCTTCCTCTTCTCCCGCACTATCCCTGTAGGCTCGCTTGTATACCTCGAAATTATCTTCCTCGGTTGCGGATTTTTGTATAAATTGCTGTTTCCTGTCTAAGTGCACGCTATTTGCTCTTCCTGTTATGTCTATGCTTGTTGGATTTTGCAGATAGTCCATATTTCGAAGATTCATTTTGGGTCACGTTTTTACTCTCGTGTAATCGCTCGTGTACGTAATTGTTAATCCCTAAAAAAAATGACTGTAGCTTTTTAAATCAATTGTGATTTGGGTATAACTAAAGGAACGTGTTCATGAGGTGGATCAATACAAAATGTGCTAGTTGGAGCACTTGTCTTCATTGTTTTTATGAACCATGGCATATTATTCATCATGGAAATAGCACTAAGGTTTTGTATTTATGTGTAACCCGTGATTAGGTATTTTTCCCAATTTAGGTACACAAAAATTTCTCATAAGATGTGTCATATTTGAAACACTCCTTTCACAAATCTCCCATTCAAGCATTTCATACTTTCAAGCAATAATTTGTGCTCGTCATCACTGCATCACTGTGGTTGCTTTGCAATGTCTCTGCCTATCTTGTTCTCCCTCTCCCTCTCCTTTTTTCTCCTCTCAATATCACTCCCTTTCTTTCGTCACTCTCTCTCTCTCTCTCTCTCTCTCTCTCTCTCTCTCTCTCTCTCTCTCTCTCTCTCTCTCTCTCTCCCTCTCTCTCTCTCTCTCTCTCTCTCTCTCTCTCTCTCTCTCTCTCTCTCTCCTCTCTCTCTCTCTCTCTCTCTCTCTCTCTCTCTCTCTCTCTCTCTCACTCTCTCTTTCTCTCTCTCTCTCTCTCTCTCTCTCTCTCTCTCTCTCTCTCTCTCTCTCTCTCTCTCTCTCTCTCTCAAGCGGTCCGTTTATTAATAGGAACCTAGGTACAAGCGAGGGATGGTGACAGAGGTGCAACCAAGTACCCCCTCTACCCTCCAACCCCCCCTAGACTAGATCCCCCTACATCATCTCGGCCCAAGGCTCGAGAATGGCGAAGCAGTCCCCGAGACCGAAATCCGCGTCAGGGCTGCCCACTGGGGGGTTGTCCGCCTGTGCGGCCTCGTGAATCTTCTCAAGGTAGGCAATGGCCTGAGCGCGCTGCAGGGTAACCGACCAGCACTGGCGAAACTGTTGGAGAAGTTTCGCCGCCTGGTAAGAAGCAGGGTCCGCGTTCAGGAGCCTCCTGGCCGCGGTGTGGGCTAGGAGCTTCAGAAACTTTGGGACCTCGTCACATGGGCAGCCATAGGTTTCGACCGCCAGTGGGAACAGTCCCACGTAGGTCGCGCGATTGCGGTAGTGGCAGATCTTTTTCCCCGCCTGCTCGCAAGCCATGTAGCCCCTGCCTTTGCGGGCTGTGGGGTCTCGGGAGCTGATGGGGTCAGTGATGGTGATGTCGCAGATCCATACCGCGCCAGAGTCTCGGTCCCGGATGGCTAAGTCCGCCGTGAGGTTGTCCACTGGATTGAATGCTGCCGTCTCCTTGTGCACAATGAACTCCGCGTCACGTGCCATGCGGATGCACTCATCGCGGAGGGCGTTGTGCGTGTTTGTGCGACCGTGCCCCATCCCGCACCGGAGGAGGTGGTTGGGGAGGCGTGGGTCCTCGAACTCGTATCCGTCCGCACAGTCACAGACTCGGGGAGCGGGGCAGGGCAGGTCCATGCGGAAGGCCAGGGCAAAGGAGAAGTGTTGGGGGCCGAGGTGGAGGGACGGGTTGAGCGGTATTGAAAGAAGTTAGTCCCCAGCTCCGTATCCGGTGAGGGACAGGAGCCTCTAGGTGTGGCCCACAAGTGGGTTCAGCTCCATCTCCCGAGAGGCCTCCAGCATCTCCGCGTACCTCGCCCCCTGTACTTCCAGCGAGAGGCGGTGCTGTAGGTGTTCTCCTGTAGGCTCCCGCCGCTCGGACTGTAGCAACTCCATAGCCGCCGGGGGCAGGCTCGCCTCGCACGCTGCCAGACAGGTGTGAAGGGAGGTTGGGCTGGAGAACGGCGGGCAGAGTGGGCGGACGGCGCTGGCCAGGGGGCCTCTGGGGACGCCGGGCAGGGAGGATAGGAGGGCCTGCACGTGAGCCGTGCTGGTGAGGAAGGAGTGGGGCCCTTCGATGGCTGGGTCCGCCAGTCCTAGTCCCCCGAGGGATGGAGGCAGCGACGCGTGGGACCAGGTGCGGCGGAGCTCCGCCTCTCCGCATGGGAGACGCAGGCCGCACGCGCGGAGCAAGGTGTGGAAGAGCTCCTGGACCCATGCCGTCCATTCTGCTGCAAGAAGCGGCGCGATGGGTGTGGTGCGCACTAGGTAAGACACGCGGCGGGACAGACAGCACGTCAGCAGGAGACAGGCCACCTGCGGGTCCATAGTGACGATGGTCGGCAGCGGCGCTGCGATTTCGGTGAGTTTGCACCGTAGGTAGCACGCCGCGCCCTCCGGTGGCCCAACGTGGCTCCCGAGCACCTTCAGCCCCTCGTCATAGTACGGGACGCCCGCCGGAAGGGCCGTGGGTGACGGACCCGCTGGCGACCAGGCCGCGCATTTTGCGGGGTTGTGGGAGAGACCCAGGGGAGCCAGCGCGGCAGTAAAGGTGTCGAAGGCGACGGAGCAGGCTGGCGGCTCGCCTAGGAATGTGACATCGTCCGCGTACGCCAGGCAGAGGACGGACGGGTGGGCCGTGGCTGTGGCACGGAGGGCTGGCTGGATAGCTGCCGCGAACAGCAGGGGACCCATGGGGTCCCCTTGGCGTACTCCCCGCACGCTGAGCAGCGGGGGGGCGCCAAAGCTCGCCTCGAGGTATAGTAGCGAGGGGTGACCGTAGGACAGGCGGATGAGAGGGAGGAGTCCGCGGAGCGGGGAGTCCGCGATCGCAGCGATGATCGCCGGCCGTTCCACGCTGTTGAAGGCGTTGGCGAGGTCTACTTGCACGATCAGCGTGCTTGGGACTTCTTCTGCAAAAGCTCTTGTCGCGTGTATAATAGCTTCCCCACCTTCTCGAACTGCCACACCAAATTGCAGAGGGAGGAAGAACTCATGTGTAGCTGAGGAGATGGCGGCCTGGGCTGCTTTATTGGCGATCCGTAGTAGAGTTTCGCCAATCGCGATCGGGCGGGGTTCCCCCGCACGGCTTTGTGAAGGCGAGGAGGCGAGAGGCCGTTAGCATGTCGGCGATGTCGTCGGGGGCGGCGCCGGAGATAACCGCGTTCACCAACTTATGCAGGTTACTGGCGATGTCGGCGTTGGTTAGCGCTGCGTCACGGTAATGTTCGAAAATGGACCCCGAGGGGTCTGCCCCCACGCCGTTTTCACACCTCACGAGGAGCTTGACAAAATCGGCGAACGGGATGGAGGGGGGTGTGTGGTTGTCATCGCCAGCTGGCCACTCGAATGACTCGGTCAATGGCGGGGGGTGTTTCGATTTCAACGCGTCCAGGACCTCTGGTGTCGCTGGGCTGACTGGGGTTGACTCCAGTGCCATTAGCGCACGCCGAAGACTCCCGCGCCGAGCCAGCCCTTCCGCTCTGGATATTTTTCCCAGGGTGTCAGGCGTGTGACGTGGTGGGGCCGGGGATTGGGTAGCTGAGAGCGCCTTGCCGTACAGCACTTCCCATTTGCCGTTGAGGAATCGTTTCAGTCGTTTTTCCGTCGCCATCCAATCCGGTTTTCTTGGCAATGTGAGGCGGAGCGTCGGGCGGGGGACGAAAAGTAACAGGCGCCACCTTGGTAGTGAGGATGGGAGTTTCGCCAAATGGAGGAGGGGGACAAGCAGCGACAGCGCGAAGAGCGGGCGAATTTTTCGGGGTAGTCGGCGTGAAAG
>BQMB01001914.1:112500-132500 GCA_027943415.1 Closterium sp. NIES-67
CACGCAAACCTTTCTTTCCTTCTAAATCTCAGTAATTAGACCTCTTGGAGTTTGTCAACACTGATGTGTTTGGACCTATGGGAGATCCTACTTGAGAAGGTAAGAGATATTTGGTGTCTTTCATTGATGACAAGAGTCGGTTTTCATGGTCCTATTTCATCAACACAAAGGATGAAGTGCACAAGTGTTTCAAGCATTGGCTAGCGCTTGTTGAAAGAGAGTCTAGTAAGAGACTCATGACATTAAGGTCAGATAGAGGTGGTGAGTATATGGGAAAAACATTCCAGGGGGAGTTAATGGCATCGGGCATAAAGCAGCAATTTACTTGTCCTTATAGTCCCCAACAAAACGCAGTGGCTGAGAGATTTCAACGCACCATTCAGGCTATTGCTACTACTTTCCTTCAATTTAAGGGTCTTGATAAGGTTCGCTGGGGAGAGGCTATCACTATGGCTATCTATGTAAGAAATCGGAGGCCTTCAAAGCCCTTACCAGATGGAGTGACGCCATATGAAGCTTGGTTTGGAGGTAAGCCAGATTTGTCTATGCTTCATGTGTTTGGTTCCATGGCTCAATACCGTGTTCCAGATGCCAAGAGGCTCAAGCTGGAAAGCAAGGCCCCTTCATTGGCATGAGTAAGGAGAGCAAAGGATGGATCCTTTAGGATCCCATCACCAAGCGAGAGATTGTTTCAAGGGACGTTGTCTTTTATGAAGACATGTCCCTTGCAGATTGGCACGAATATCCTCTTTGTCCCCTTTTCCACCCCTTATCCAGCAGGGATCAGCAAGCAATGGTGAAGAAGAAGCACAAGAGGAGGAAGAGGACGACACCAACTCGGACCATAGTGGACCCGTCACCGCTCTACCTCAAGTTGCTTCGAAGGAGACCAGCCATGCCGCACCATCGCCACCAGCAACTACCCGTCCACGTGCAGTAGAGGATCAGCCACCAACTGAAGACCTTCCACCCAAGCAAGTCACCTCTTCACCGTCGCCAACCAAGAAGCAGCTCACCGTCACAAACCAGCCACCTACACCAACACCAAGTGTCGAAGCCCTACCTCAACCGGAGCAGCCGTCATCGACACCATCAAACCCACCATCAACCATTGTTCCAGAGACTACTTCAGCAGCTAATCAACCTCTCGTGCAGCAGCCGTCAACATCTACAAGTCCCATCTTACCATCAGCCCAAGTTCAGCCGATTTCCAAGCCAACCGTCGCCACTATTCCATCGTCTCATCCGCCTACCCGTTCCACCCTTCAAGTTCCAACTTCAAGCCAGCTTCTAGTACGAGGATCTCTTCAACGAGTCACCACCAACACCAGCTTCAACAGCCCACTTCTTCATCCAAGACCACTTTCAACTTCACCACCGCGTCCCGGAATCGGTCGTCGTCAAGTTCGTCACCATCAAGAAGCGTTAGCCCGCAGCAACTAGTGCCACCACCCAACAGTCCAACATCACCATCAATTCCCAAGCTCCTAGTCTCAAGGTCCCCACCGAGAGCATCACCACAACCATCTCATCCACCAATCGTTACAGCTCCACCGCCGAATGACCCAACTTCTATTCCGGTCCAAGTCAACACCAACGCCCAAGGAAGTGACATCCAAGGAGGAGTCCCCGTAGCCCTGATGCAGCAGCTGGTGTCACAAGCGTCACCTATACCACCAGCTACCACTCCAACTCAAGCAAGGAGTGAGAGAGCAAGCGCCACCTCACAAGTGTCTCAGCCAAGTGAGGAGTTAGGTAAAGGTAAACGAGTCCGGAAGTTCAAGAAGCCGTTCACATTCATGGTTGGCATGTCAAGGTGCACATGTGAAGATAGCGAGGAGTGCATTCATAAAAGGGTAGCAGCCATATGCATGGCAACATCCCATCTTCCACGAGAGCCATCAAGTCGTCGAGAGGCCATGGCGAGTAAAGAGAGTCCGCATTGGTTAAAGGCCGAAAAAGAGGAGATTGAGAGTCTCATGGAATGAGGTACATGGCATCTTGTTCCACCACCTCCTGGGAAGAAGATCATTGGTGTGAAGTGGGTCTATAGGATTAAGGTGCGAGGAGATGGTACCCTTGATAGGTACAAGGCAAGGTTAGTGACAAAATGTTTCTCCCAAATTCCAGGCTTGGATTTCAATGAAACTTTTGCCGTGGTAGCCAAGTACACCAAGGTACGAAATCTCCTAGCCAGCCGCATATCTTGGTCCCCATATCTGCCAAATGGATGTCAAGAATGTGTTCCTCTATGATGTTTTGGAGGAAGAGGTATATATGGCCCAACCCAAAGGCTATGATGATGGTACGGGCAGAGTGCGTCACTTGGTCAAGTCCCTTTATGGTCTAAAACAGTCCCCAAGGGTATGGTATGATGCACTTGAGAAGGTCCTCAACAAGCACGGTTTCACAACGTCCATGAGAGACAACGCTTTGTATTTCATGCACACGAGTGAGGGGGAGTCAATCTGGCTCTTGGTATATGTAGATGACCTCCTCCTTGTCTCAGGTTCCCTCTCCCTTCTCAACCATGTCAAAGGTTTTCTCATGAGTGCATTCACCATGACCGACCTCAGTGAGCCAAGTCACTACCTCAGTATGAACATTGTGAGAGATCACAATTCAAGGTCCATCTTCCTGTTTCAGCAAAGGTACATTCAAAAGGTGCTTGAGAGGTTTGATCTTGAGGATTGCAAGCCTTCAATTACCCCACTTCCTTCCAACTTCATCCCATGTCTACATTTCAACCCTATGAGGGGGAGGAGTCAAGGTTTGAGAGTGATGTCATGGGTAGTGAGGAGTTGTGTCATGAGGAGAGTGAAGTGCATGGTGAGGATTCATCTCAGGTGTCTTCACAAGAGTTAGCCCTCTACCAAAGTCAGGTTGGATGTCTCATGTATGCAGCCCTAAGCACAAAGCCCGATCTAGCATTCACGGTAGCCAAGCTAGCCCAACATATGAGTGCACCATCACCCATCCACATGCAAGCAGCCAAGAGAGCACTAAGGTGTCTCAAAGGTACTTCTAATCTTGGTTTCTTCCAAGCTAGCCCGGATACGTGCTCCCTCCAAGGCTTTACCGATGCAGATTGGGCGGGAAATTTGAGCACGCGCAAGTCAACCGGCGGTTTCATATTTCTCATGTGTGGTGCAGCCATCTCTTGGCAATCAAAGAAGGAGAGTTGTGTCGCGCTCTCTTCAACCGAAGCTGAGTACATGGCAATGACCGAGGGGGCAAGGGAGGCAATCTGGTTACGTGGCCTCTCGGAGGACTTGGGGCAGCCGCAAACTCACCCTACGCCGCTCTACGTGGACAACACTTCAGCCATCGCCCTCTCCAAGAACCCGGTGCATCATGGGCACACAAAACACATTGAGGTGCAGTACCAATTCATTCGAGAGCAGCTAGAAAAAGGGTGTGTTTCGTGTCAAATTTTGCCGTTCCAAAGAGCAAGCGGCAGATTTCATGACAAAGGTTCTTTCGCATGATGCATTCAACATGTGCAAGGCAAGAGTTGGCCTTGTGACTCTTCATGAAGTCGTGCAGCAATTTGAGGAGAAAGAGGAGGATAAGAAGGGGAGTTTAAAGGGGAAACAGGAGTGTGATAAGGAGCAGCAACAGCAGCAGCAATAGTGAGGTTAAGGGAGTTACAAGTGGAGACTCATGAGGAGCATATAGGAGTACAAGTGTGTGTGCTTCAGGTCTGGTGCGAGGGGGAGTGTTGGAACAGTGAATCTGACGCCCCAGCCCCTTGCACGAAATCAGCAGCGAGGGGGAGAAATGTCCGGTGGCGAAATTGGGGAGTTAGCAAAATGGAGAACATTCCGCAACCAATCAGATTTCAGCGGAAGGTTCGATACATTTCGGGAGGCGTTTCAGCAGCGTGGTCCAGAAAAGTCGAGGATCTCTACACCACAAAATCATCTACAGCATAATATTCCAGAATTATCATATTCATGCACCTCATGTGGCCTCCCAAGTTAGCCAAGGTTCATTGGGTTGTGCCCAATTTCCCAAGGGATTTGCCTTGTGCTCTAGCCAAGTTTGAGCTAGCAATATGAATTCCTATTCTTGACTAAGAAAGTGCCATTAGTGGGCTTTGTGCAGCATTGTGTAAAGTGAAGTCTATGCTATTCCTTTAAGTCAAGCAAGCATCCAGAGAGCATTCAGCTGAGTTTCCTGTTGTCTAATGTAAGGAATGAGTAATTCCTTACTGAGGCTGGCTACAGGGCGTACGACTCGAACAGTCCCGAACCATTGCCAGGGTTCCAGACCTATCAGTTCGAGTCTCCCGGGCCTTTCCGGACCTCGCTACGACACATCGAGGCCCTTCGACACTTTTCCCGAACCTTCCGATCCTACGTCCAGGATCACCCTAGGCTTTCTATATATTGTATTGTCTTTCATTTATTGTCATTCACTCGTTCACAGTTTCGCCATTGCCCTCCGCGCTACTCGGCAGTCCCATTCATAACACTTGGTATTCAGAGCCACTTTTCTCACCCGCTGGGCTTCCGAGGGCATAACGTTTTTTTTTTGTGCGGGGAGAGCCATCCCCTCGAGGGCGGTTGTGTCCGTCCTGACATGGAGAAGATTTTGAAGAGTGTTTCCGGTATGTTGTTCATTTCGCATGTCGTTAAAGGGGCTTCGGTTGCAGTTTCGGGATTTTCGGCAAGCAGCAACGACGATTCGGATTGGTGTCCGAATGGAGCGAGGAGCTCGTCACGAGACGACAAGCTCGCCGATATCCCCAGGCGAAATGGATCTCGTCAGGAGCGCGTGTAGCAGACGTGGTGAAGTGTAGCTGACGTTACGAGGCTCGGCGTTTCCGGCAGGCGACACGCAGGTGAAGACGGGACTTCGGATACTGTTCAGCAAACGAGGTGTTGTAGTTTTCGGCACGACCAAGGATCGCACGGCAGCACACGTGGGGCTCAGGCACGGAAAAGTTTCGGGGAGTACTGACCTCGAAATTGTTTCGCGTGACCTGCCCGCCTGGAGGTGTAATTCGTCCGCCCTGGAGTTTCGAGCTCGGCGAGTCTGGATTTCCGCAGAGGAAGCCATTTTCGTGGTCAGAACTTATACCCCACGATCTACGGTGGACGACCAGCAACTACCCTCGGGTCGAGTTTAAGTGTCATTGCCGGGTCACCGCTAAAAGTCAATGACCAAGAGCTGAAGCAGAGAAGGAGACTGACTGGGAACAGCCCGGAAATTTTAAGGAGTCAGCGGCAGATGGATCCCCCGACTGACTTGGCTGGGTCGCCCGATTTTCAGCACCACCACCAGGTACCAGTTCGGGCTTAAGACTACTCTGACGGTTCTGGCCCAATAAGGGTGGTGAGCCAGCGGATCACCCTGCGCTGGTGGATCGATGAAGAAATGTTTTCGGCGCTACACGACAGGTGCACGATTTGTGAAAATCGTACGTTCTACAGTGGAAGGTGCGAGAAACAGGTTGACGAAAAAGGCGAAGGATCTTTGCGACAACGATCGGGCGGTGCGCGGAGCTCATGTCCGACACGAACGGCGAGGATGTGTCGTCGAGAACGACGGAACTGCGAGTTTTTCGAAAGAACGTGTGCGGTACTGTTTGGAGAATGACGAACGTGGGTGCTGGGTGAACAGCGGCCTACGGGTGTTTTACTCTGGAAGCAGCAGTTGAAAAAAATTGCAGCAGTTGGAGCAGATTTTTGCAGAGACATAATTTTTCTGGGAGGGGAAGGAGAATCCCTTACGTAAGCTGCAAAGCGGTTGCCCGCGAATTAGACTGATTAATTCACCCAACTATGATAGCGTTTGCGCTTACCTGAGTACGGGCACACGGTGGATTCACCCCTGCTCTGGAGTGTAGTCATCAAATGGAGCTTCAGGAGGACAAGGGTTACTGTTGCAGTGGGAAAAGCGTGTTGCCATCACGGAAAATTTGGAGTCACGCGGGAGTCTTCACAGGGACTCTCTTGGGACCTTCCCTCTCATCCCTCTCTTCTATCCGAACCTTTCTCTTGCTCCTTTAATTCCTTGTGAGATTGTTGAACTTTGATTGAACTTTTGAGATTGAGTTAAGTTCTCCTCCTACAGCTTACCCCCCAGTGCGTCGAAAAATATAGCGTCACGAATACTCCATCAATTGACGTGATTCAAATTGAGAACGGTAGCTAAGATTACAAGCTACGACATAACTGATTTTCGCGATATTCCAACAACTAGTTTTTTGTCGACGTCGTTTTTTGTGAAGACGACTTTTCTGTCCAGAATTTCGGATCTATATTTTGAGTAATTCTAGCTCCTAAGTTCACCTAGACTTCGTCCTCAATCCTAACACATGTGGACGAGGTCAAGCGGGGCAGCTGCAGCAGAGGGCAAGGAAGGGTGAGGCAGCTGGCGTTGTTTGCTTTGTGCACAGTCCAAGCATGGAGGAGCGGGAGAAGTGGAGGGTGGAGGAAGTGTGTCGGGCAGGTGAAGAAGCAACTTCTTGGACGCAAGCTCGGAGAGCATGCGGAAGTTGGGATGCCCGAGACGAAGGTGGTAAAGAATGGTTGGGTCAGTGAGCTGGCGGCAGGAGCACGATGATGTGGTGGAGGTAGAGTGTGCTTCAGCAGAAGAAGGAGGTACTTGAAGTGTGTAGAGGTTGTTGGCGGTCAGTGTGAAGAGTGCAAGGAGGGCATTGTTGGTGGGCTCAAGGAGATCACAATGATTAGAATGAGCTGGGAAGATAGTGGTTACCCCTGCTCTTTGAATCTCATGTTGTGCAAGTAGGTTGTGCCGAAGAGTGCGCACGCATATGCCAGTGACCGTGCCAGATAGGAAGGCTGGGCATGGAAGAGTGGAGGAACCATGGGCGACAGTTGTGAACCTGGAGTCAGCGCCCAGGAGAGGAATGGGTGCTTGGTATGGTTTGAAGGACTCCTTGTCTCGGAGGACTGTGTGGGTCGCGCCACTACCCATGACAAATTCAAGTGGTTTAGATGGTGTTTGTGGAGACGCCGAGTACTGGAAACTGGTTTCATTGATCATGGGAAGGCCAGGGAACAACAGGTTGAGACGAACATCAGGACTAGGGGCATGAACGGCTGAGTCCTGACTATCCTATGCCTCAACATGGTTTAGCTGGCACATGCGAAGCCAGTTGGGCGGCTTGGAGTTGATACCATTCTTGGCGAACCAGTCGTCGTCCTTTCTTGAAGCAGGTGGCAAGCGGGTGATTGGTGCCGCCGCACACCTGACCCGCACGGGGTCCCATCTTGATGACGTAAGGACAGGGTGGGTAGCGGTTACGAGTGGGTGGCGGATTGGGACGCGATGCTGGAGCCGGGACAGGAGCGCGAAGCGCATGTGCACGAGCCTGCGCAGTGTTGTCTTTTTCAGCAGAGAGAAGTTCGGAAGAGACTTTGGCAAAGGTTAGCTCTTCTGTCGGGAGATGGAGAAGCATGGAGCGGGTGACATTGTAAGAGGGGGTCAGCCCGACAAGCAGAGCTGCTGCAGGGGCTTGCACTGGGAAGACAATGCCGAGTTGCTTCAGCTCCTGATGAATCCCTTGAATCTCAGCGACATAATCTGCCATTCCATGGCACTCCTCCAGACGCACTTGAAACATGCGGGGGATGAGGATCGCCACCCCCACAGCGGTTTTGTTGAGGAAGCGGTCGTTGAAGTACTCCCAAATGGCGTGCACGGAGGGGTAGTTATGGTAAGTTTTGACGAGCTCGGAAGGGGTAGTGCCGACGAAGACGCCAATGATAGCGGCGTCGGCTTGCTCCCACATGCTGTAAGATTCCTCATACTTGGACATGGATTCCTCATGCGCCTTTGACTCTTCCTCTGTGGCCGTGGCCGAGAGCTTCTTGGGAAGGATCGGCATCTTTCCTTTGCCGCGATTGAGGAGGACATCCTTGAGGCAAATTCCCTCAATCTTGCGGCTTAGGAGATGCTTATCAACCCCATAGCTCCATTCTTTGAAGTTAGGGCTTGAGCCATTTGGGTTGAGGCGCAAGGGAGTGATCGGGTTCGAGAGAGACGCGGAAGGGTACGCCATGATGCTCCAAGAACCATTTCTTCGCGAGTAGCACAGCTCTTAAGTCGCCGATAGGCAACCGGATTTTCAACACTCGGAGAGCGAGAATGGCCGATTAAGAAGGAAATCTGAACGCCGGAAATCTATGAAAATTCTCGATATGCTGCTGCAATCCCGCTGCTCCGCGACCCCCCCCCCCCCCTTCCCTTTTCCGCTTTGCCGCTGCCCCCTTTCTGCTTTGCCGTTGCTCCCTTGTCCGCTTCGCCGCTGCACCCCCTGCTGTTGCAAGGGCGACGGGCGACAGCCCGTCCAGCTTTGACGAGCAGATGCGGGGCGATGGGCTCAGCCCGATCAGGTGCGACGAGCAGATGCGGGGCGACGGGCTCAGCCTGATCAGGTGCGACAAGCAGATGCAGGGCGACGGGCTCAGCCCGATCAGGTGCGACGAGCAGATGCGGGGCAACGGGCTCAGCCCGATGAGAAGAAGCGCCGTGCAAATGCGGGGCGACGGGCGTCAGCCTGAGGAGAAGCGCCGCGCAGAGTTGAGACAGCTAGAAAAGCTTGCGTTTTAAAATGCAAATGCTAAGCTCCAATGGAGCGAGAGGATCAAGAGCCGCTTAGGCGAAAACGAGCCCGAATACCATATCAGAAACTAAGAAAATCATTGATAGAATGAGCAAGAGCATACATCCTTAAGTACCTAGCATCGGAGAGGATGGGAAGGGATAAGGGAGAATCGGAGGGAATCCCAAGGGAATCCTCCCAAATCGTAGGGATTTGGGATAGATTGGGTTGGGATAGGTTGGGGATGAAAACATAGCTACACCCAACCTAACCCATATGCGTATCCCTAAAACCAACAAAGTGCCAACACACAAAGTTGTGCCAACCGAATTGCAGCCTATCTCTAACAACCGGCATGGGTTGCACAACTCGCATGGGTTGCACAACTGGCCTGGGTTGCACTACTAGCATGGGTTGCAAAACGGGCCTGTATTGCACAACTGGCAAGGGCTGCACGACTGGCATGGCTTGCACAATCGGCCTGGGTTGCATAACTAGCACGGGTTGCAAAATTGTCCAAGGTTGTAGAACTGGCATGCGTTGCACAACTGGCGGGGGTTGCACTACTGGCATAGGTTGCACAACTGGCATGGGTTGCACTACTGGCATGGCTTGCACAATCGGCCTGGGTTGCACAACAGGCATGGGTTGGACAAGTGGCCTGGGTTGCACAAATGGCTTGGGTTTCACAACTCGCATGGGGTGCACGACTGGCCAGGGTTGCACAACTCGCAAGGGTTGCACTATAAGCATGGGTTGCAAAACTGGCCTGGGTTCCACAATTGGCATGGGTTCCACCACTAGCCTGGGTCGCACAACTGGCATGGGTTGCATAATTGCCACGGGTTGCACAACTGGCGTGGGTTGCAGAACTAGCATGGGTTGCACAACTGGCCTGGGTTGCCCAACTAGCCTGGGTTCTACTACCGGCATAGGTTGCGCAACTGGCCTGGGTTGCACAACTGGCCAAGGTTGCACTAATGGCATGTGGTACACAATCAACATGGGTTGCACAACTAGCCAAGGTTGCACTAATGGCATGTGGTACACAATCACCATGGGTTGCACAACTGGCATGGGTTGGACAAGTGGCCTAGGTTGCACAACTAGCTTGGGTTTCACAACTGGCATGGGTTGCACGACTGGCCTGGGTTGCACAGCTGGCCTTGACTGCACAACTGGCCTTGGTTGCACAACTGGCATTGGTTGCACAACTGGTCTGGGTTGCACAACTGGCTTGGGTTGCACAATTGGCATTGGTTGCACAACTGGCGTGGATTGCACAATTGGCATAGGTTGCACAACTGGTCTGGGTTGCACAACTGGCATGGGGCTGCACACGTAGCCGGGATTGCACAACTGGCTTGGATTGCACAATTGGCCTCGTTTGCATAGCTGGCATGGGTTGCACTATTGGCATGGGTTGCACAACTTGCTTGGGATGCACGACTGGCATGGGTTGCACAACTAGCCTGGGTTGCACGATTGGCTTGGGTTGCATAACTAGCACGGGTTGCAAAACTGTCCAGTGTTGCAGAAGTTGCATGGGTTGCACAAATGGCATGGATTGCACAACTGGCTTGGGTTGCACAATTGGCATAGGTTGCACAACTAGTCTAGGTTGCACAACTAGCATTGGGCTGCACACGTGGCCTAGGTTTCACAACTAGCCTGGATTGCACAACTGGCCTGGGTTGCACAACTGGCCTGGTTTGCACAACTGGCCTGGGTTGCACTATTGGCATGGGTTACACAACAGTCATGGGTTGCACAACTAGCCTGGGTTGCATGATAGGCTTGGGTTGCATAACTGGCACGGGTTGCAAAACTGTCCTTGGTTGCAGAACTTGCATGGCTTGCACAAATGGCAAGTATTTCACAACTGGCCTGGGTTGCACTACCGGCATAGGTTGCGCAACTGGCCTGGGTTGCACAAGTTTCCTGGGTTGCACTTCCAGCATGGGTTGCACAATTTGAATTGGTTGCACAACTTACCTGGGTTGCACAACTGGCATGGGTTGCATAATTGGTCTGTGTTGCACAACTAGTCTGGGTTACACAACTGGCCAGGGTTGCACGGCAGGCATGGGTTGCACAACAGGCCTGCGCTGCACAAGTGGCCAAGGTTGTACGATTGACATTGGTTGCACTACTCGCCAGGGTTGGCCTACTAGCCTGGGTTGCATAACTAGCGTCGGTAGCACAACAGCCATGGGTTGCACAATTGGCATGGGTTGCACAACTTGCCTGGGTTGCACTACGGGCATGGGTTGCACAACTGGCCTAGGTTGTACAAGTAGCATGGATTGTAAAGCTTGCCTGGGTTACACAACTGGCCAGGGTTTCACAACTGGCATGGGTTGCACAACTCGCCTGGGTTGCATAACTGGCATGGGATGCACAACTCGACTGGGTTGCACAACTGGCGTGGGTTGCACGATTGGCATGGGTAGCACATCTGGCCTGGGTTGCATAACTGGCATGTATTGTACAACTGGCGTGGGTTGCACTACTGGCATGGGTTGCACAACTGGCATGGGTTGCACAACTGGACTGGGTTGCACTACCAACATGGGTTGCAAAACTCGCATGGGTGGCACAACTGGCCAGGGTTGCACAACGGGCTTGGGTTGCACTACTGGCATGGGTGGCAAAATTGACATGGGTTGCACAACTGGCATGGGTTGGATGACTGGCATGGGTTGCACAGCTGGCATGGGTTGCACAACTGGCCTGGATTGCATAACTGTCACAGGTTGCAAAATTGTCTTGGGTTGCAGAACTGGCATGGGTTGTACAACAGGCGGGGTTGCACAAATGGCATGGATTGCACACCTGGCCTGGGTTGCCCAACTAGCCTGGGTTGTACAATCGGCATAGGTTGTGCAACTGGCCTGGGTTGAACAATTGGCTTGGGTTGCACTACTGGCATGGGCTTCACAATCGGCCTGGGTTGCACATCTAGCATGGGTTGGACAAGTGGCCTGGATTGCACAACTAGCTTGGGTTTCACAACTAGCATGGGTTGCACCACTGGCCTAGGTTGCACAGCTGGCCTTGACTGCACAACTGGCCTTGGTTTCATAATTGGCATTAGTTGCACAACAGGCATGGGTTGCACAATTGGCATCAGTTGCACAACTGGTTAGGGCTGCACAACTGGCATGGTTTTGCACACGTGGCCTGGGTTGCACAACTGGCCTGGGTTGCACAATTGGCCTGGGTTGCACAACTGGCCTGGGTTGCACTACCGGCATGGGTTGCACAACAGGTCTGGGCTGCACAACTAGCATGGGTTGCACGACTGGCTTGGGTTGCATAACTGGCGCGGGTTGCAAAACTGTCCTGGTTTGCAGAACTGGTATGGGTTGCACAAATGGCATGGATTGCAAAACTGGCCTGTGTTGCACCACTAGCCTGGGTTGCACTACCGGCATAGATTGCGCAACTGGCCTGGGTTGCACAACAGGCCTGGGTTGCACTATCGGCATAGGTTGCGCAACTGGCCTGGGTTACACAGCTGGCCTGAGTTGCACTACCGGCGTGGGTTGCACAATTGGCATGGGTTGCACAATTGGTCAGGGTTGCACAAGTGGCTTTAGTTACACAACTAGCCAGGGTTGCACAACAGGCATGGGTTGCACAACTGGCCTAGGTTGCATAACTGACATGTATTGCACAACTGACCTAGGTTGCACAAATGGACTAGGTTGCACTACCAGCATGGGTTGCACTAGTGGCATGGGTTGCACAACTGGCCTAGGTTGCACAACTGGCATGGGTTGCACAACTGGCCTGGGTTGCACAACTGGCCCGGGTTGCACAACTGGTCTGGGCTGCACAACTGGCATGGGTTGCACAACTGGCCTAGGCTGCACAAGTGGCCTGGGTTGTACTACTGGCATGGGCTGCACTAGTAGCCTGGGTTGCACAACTGGTATGGGTTGCACAACTGCCTTGGATAGCAAAACTGGCATGGGTTGTAGAACTGGCCTAGGTTGCATAACTGGCATGTATTGCACAACTGGCCAAGATTGTACAAGTAGCGTGGATTGCAAAACTTGCTTAGATTGCTCAACGGGCCTGGGTTTCACAACTGGCATGGATTGCACAACTGGCCTGGATAGCACAATCGGCATGGGTTGCACAATTTGCCTGGGTTGCAAAAATATAATGGGTTGCACATCTGGCATGGGTTACATATCTGGCCTGGGTTGCACATTTGGCATGGGTTGCGCAACTTGCATGCGCTGCACAATTTGCCTTGGTCGCACAACAGGCATGGGTTGCACAACGGGCCTAGGTTGCACAACAAGCATGGGTTGCACAACTTGCCTGGCTTGCACAACTGGACTGGGTTGCACCACTGGCGTGGGTTTCACTACTGGCCTAGGTTGCATAACTAGCATGTATTGCACAACTGGCCTAGGTTGCACAACTGGACTTGGTTGCACTACCGGCATGGGTTGCACAACTGGCATGAGTTGCACAACTGGCCTAGGTTGCACAACTGGCCTGGGTTGCACAACTGTCCTGGGTTGCACAACTGGCATGGGTTGCACAACTGGCCTAGGCTGCACAACTGGCCTAGGCTGCACAACTGGCCTGGGTTGTACTACTGGCATGGGCTGCACTACTAGCCTGGGTTGCACAATTCGTATGGGTTGCACAACTGCATTGGATAGCAAAAATGGCATGGGTTGCACAACTGGCCTAGGTTGCATATCTGGCTTGTATTGCACAACTGGCCTGGGTTACACAACTGGCCTGGGTTGCACAACTGGACTGGGTTGCACTACCGGCTTGGTTGCACAACTGGCATGGGTTGCACAACCAGCCTAGGTTGCACAACTGGCGTGGGTTGCACAACTGGCCTGGGTTGCACAACTGGCATGGGTTGCACAACTGGCCTAGGCTGCACAACTGGCCTGGATTGTACTACTGGGATGGGCTGCACTACAGGCCTGGGTTGCACAACTGGTATGGGTTGCACAACAGGCGTGGGCTGCACTACTGGCGCGAGTTTCACTACTGGACTCGGTTGCATTACTGGCGCGAGTTTCACTACTGGACTTGGCTGCACAATTGGTTCCACAACTTTTCTGGGTTGCACTACTTGCATGGAGTGCACACCTGGCCTGGGTCGTACAATTGGCATGGGTTTCACAACTGGCCTCGGTTGCGCAATTGTCCTGAGTTGCACTACCGGCATGGGTTGCACAACTGGCTTGGGTTGCACTAATGGCCTGGGTTCCACAACTGGCCTAGGTTGCGCAACAGGCATGGGTTGCACAATCGGCCTGGGTTGCACAACTAACATGGGTTGCACAATTGGCCTGGGTTGTGCTACAGGCATGTGTTGCACTACTTGCCTTGGTTTCACAACTGGCACGGGTTGCACAACTCACATCGGTTGCACTATTGGCCCGGGTTGCTCTACTGGCCTGGGTTGCACAACTGGCATGGGTTGCACAACTGGCATGGGTTGCACAACTGGCCTGGGTTGCACAACTTGCATGAGTTGCACAACTCGTTTGGTTGCATAATTGGCATGGGTTGCACAACTGGCCTGGGTTGCACAACTGGCATGGGTTGTACAGCTGGCATGGGTTGCACAGCTGGCCTGGGTTGCACTATTGGCATGGTTTGCACAAGTGGCTTGGGTTGGACAACAAGCCTGGGTTGCACTTCTGGCATGGGTTGCGTTACTGGCCTAGGTTGCACAGCTGGCATGGGTTGCACAACTGGGTTGGGTTGCACAACCGGCATGGGTTGCACAAATGACATGGGTTGCGCAACTGCCATGGGTTGCACAATTGGCCTGGGTTGCACAATTAGCAAGGGTTGCACAAATGGCATGGGCTGCACAACTGGCCTGGGTTGCACAACTGGGATGGGTTGTAAATCTGGCTTGGGTTGCACGACTGGTCTAGGTTGCGCAACCGGCATGGGGTTGCACACCTGCCCTGGTTTGCACAAATGGCCAAGGTTGCATAGCTGGCATGGGTTTCACAGCTGGCCTGGGTTGCAAAACTGGCATGGGTTGCACAACTGGCCTGGTTTTTAAAACTGGCTTGGGTTGCACAAATGGCTTGGGTTGTACAACAGGCATGGAGTGCACAACTGGCATGGGTTGCACAACTGGCCTGGGTTGCACTACTGGCATGGGTTGCACAACTGGCCTGGGTTGCACTACTGGCATCGGTTGCACAACTGGCCTGGGTTGCACTTCTTGCATGGGTTGCACAACTGGCCTGGTTTGCAGTTCTGGCATGGGTTGCACAACTGGCATGGTCTGCACAACTGGCCTAGGTTGCACAACTAGCATGGGTTGCAAAATTGGCCTGGGTTGCACAACAAGCCTGGGTTGCACAACTGGCGTGGGTTGCACAACTGGCTTGGGTGCTTGGGTTGCACAACTAACCAGGGCTGCACAACTGGCATGGGTTGTACTACTGGCCTTCGTTGCACAACTTGCATGGGCTGCACAACTGACCTGTGTTGCACAATTGGCTTGGGTTGCACTACTGGCCTCGGTTGCACAAGTGGCCCGAGTTGCACAACTGGCCTGGGTTGCACTACTAGCATCGGTTGCACAACTGGCCTGGGTTGGCAACTGGCATGGATTGCACAACTGGCCTGGGCTGCACAACTGGCATGGTTTGCACACTTGGCATGAGTTGCACAACTGGCATGGATTGCACACCTGGCATGGGCTGCATTGCTAGCATGGGTTGCACAGTTGGCCTGGGTTGCACTACTGGCCTAGGTTGCACTACTGGAGTAGGTTGCACTACTGACCTCTGCTACACTAGTAGCCTGGGTGGCACTCTTTTGAACTTGGCTGGATGGTTGGATGGTTGGTTGGTTGCTGTGGAGTTCTTCAAGTAAAAACGAACTGCTCGCTATGCGAGGCAACCGAAAGGAATACCACCTCAAGTGTTTCAGACAGGGTAAAAATATATTAACATTTCAATATTTATTTTCCACTCCCTCCTGTTTCCTTTCTTCCAATTTCCTTTCAGCAGCAACTCTTCATAATCTCTTTCGACCTCCCTCTCCACCGAACCTCCTTTTGTTGTCAAATCAGCTTTCCTGCCTGCTGTCCTGCTCCAACCACTTCTTGACCCACTGCTGTTGCAAGGCCCGAAAACAGAGCAGGCATTGGGTTGAGACCCACGAGCCTGCCATTGGCTGCGAGGTTGGTGAGTCACATGGGCTGGGAAAACAAACCAGCGACATTCACTGGTTCCAAAATGAGTAGTTTGCAGACTACTGATGTTCACGGATGGGAAAGAGAACCGAGAATTGTGTGGAGGGGGGAAGCAACGGAAAGCAACAACTCAAAAACGCGTTCCCCAGAAATAGTACGAAATGACCAGGCTACCACACTGCTCACCCCAGCGTCAACTGCTCTTGGTCAAGCAGAGTGGAACTGCAAACTCGTACAACGTGACCCATATAATGAAATGGCATAACAACTGCCCAGACTGCTGCCTATACTGCCTCTGATCCTATTGCCCCTCCTGTTGCCCCTCCTACTGCCCAACCCTGCTGCCCAGGCATCCGTCCATCATGTCACCTATGCTGCAGTCCATCCTGCCGCCATCCTGCTGCACATCCCATCCTCCCACCTATCCTACTGCCTGCGCTGCTGCCCATCTTCCCACCACCCATCCTGCTGCCCATCCTGCTGCCCAAATTGCTCCTCATCCTGGCGCCCAACCTACTTCCCACAGTGCAGCGCAACCTGTTAATCAAACTGCTGAAGAACCTGCTGCTCATCCTTCCTTCCACCCTGCCGCTTTCCCTCCTGCCCATCCTTCTGCCATCCTGTTGTCCATCCTTCTGCCCATCGTGCTGCCCATCCTGGTGCCCATCGTACCTGGGTAGATGCTGCCACCTGGGGAGACGTCCCAACCAGGGGGAGCGGTGTCCAGCATGAACAGGCTAGACACCGGGTCCTGGGGGAACGTGGTGAGGGGAGCACCAGTGGCGGCCTCAGTACACACAGCGTACCGCTCATGACCAGGAAACATAGTGGTGACGCCGAGGTCCTGAAGGCAGCCGACACCATCTAGGTTCCTAGAGAACGAGGGGATGTGCAGGCCTATAATAGAGCCCAAAAGAACCGCCGGGCAGGGAAGGGTGGTGGAGCTACGGGCGACTACCGGACCTGGGTCTGCAAGGACAATTGCGGCAGGGACGGCAAGCAGCGTAAGTGTGGTGTGGTCCCGAAAAAAACACCGGGACGCGCCAGAGTCCAGGGCGAAGGAGAGCACGGCAGTGGCGATAGGGGGCGGAGGAGCTAGGGTGGAGATAGGGCTAAACAAAGCAGGGGGTCCTACGCCTAACGCTGCATGGGAAGCTAGGCTAGGCACACTGGGCACACCTATACTATGCAACACGAGGTAATAGGAACCAATCACACTAGATTCATTGACATATAGTGCATACAATGCAAAGCTAATCTCATCCATGTCTATATCAAAGATCCTAACACCACGGCGGAGGGCCCATTCACCAGATCTCCCTGTTTCCCCATCCATAGGTTTCTGTCGCCTCGCTCCTCTGTGTGCTTGGTTGTGTTTGTTCCTGATTTCATTTTGAATATGAACTTACTCATCTTCTTAGCCTACTTGCGGGTTTGCGAACAGGGTCAAACATATTTTGTACTGGTCTTATAGGCTAGATAGGTGTATACCCTTAGAGGGTACAACCACTTAGACAAAACCACCATGTTTGCCTCATTCCAGTCAATCATTCTCACGTTATCCGTCAGTGCGCCCATAGCCCCCCAGGCTCTGCACCTGTGGCCCTTGATAAATGTGTAGTGTTCTGTGGTGTAGTTTGCTCTAGCTGGTTGTGGGCTATTGGGATTTGGGCAGAAGAACTTAGGTTAGTTGGCACGGTTTGATCTCATTACCTTTCCAACCCATTCAACCTCAAACCCACTACAACATCTTTGATGTTACAGATGTGGCACTTGGGACTTGTGGCGTTTGGTCTAGGGCGAGGGTTGGTGGTGTTTGACAATCACATACTCAAACTTTTCCAGATCCAACGGCTTCCCTTCTCATTTTTACTAGGTGATTCATGGCTGCTTAGCCAAATTACCAGAATATTCTCTCACACTGATTTCGTCATAATCGGCGGCTCAGATCTTGGTTATGAACGTGATTTACCATTCTAGAAAGTAGATATTAAGACCTTTCCAACGCATATAAGCTCATTTCTAGAAGTTACCTGAGCTGCACGCAATGTTCCATTGAGGTCGTCAGACTTAATCTCTAATTAGTTCTCTCCAGATTTGCACGATTTCCATCAGCCCTTCCCCGAGGATCTTCTCAAGGGTAACCCCAGCGGGTCACCCGACAAGAGCCAGTCGAGGAGGTTTGGTGCGAGGCCGAAGCGGAGACGAAACAAGTCGTCCAGGCGACTGAAACAACAAGTGGCGGTATGGCTGATCTTACTGCGTACGAGGCCGCGGCGAGGACCGGTCTGAAGCTGGTATTGGCAGGGCCCGTCACTCGCACCACCACCCGACGACGAGCTATGCGCACAACCACCGCGACCATCACCACCACCGGCACCAGGCCACCCAGGCGAGAGGTGGCCAGCTCGTCGCTGCTGCTGCTGTGGCTGATGCGGCTGCTGCTGCTGCTCATGGTGTGGTTTTTACTGCTGCTGCTGCTGCTGCTCCGAGGCATCAGCCCCAGCCCCTTCGTCGGTACTACCAGTGAATGAACCACCTCCACCAACACCTCCACCCCCTCCTCCTCTACCACCGCCACGCCCAGCCTTGGGGCGGCGACCCTTACCCGGACGAAACTGCGCTGCGGCCACTGCGGCGGCGGTCTCCGTAGCAGGGGCTGTCTCAGCGACAGCAGCAGAACCGTCAGAGTAAGTGCACTGAGCGGGAGCACAACCCTGAAACATAGGGACCAGCGCAGTACCCCTGGACTAAGCGATAGAGCGCTGACGAGTCTCTATGGCCGACAGAGTGTCGACGAAGTTAGTGAGGGTGAGGTCAGCGAGGTGCACACTGAGAAAGTAGTCACGGGCAGTAGTAAGTCGGTCAGGGAGGCGGTTGGCAAGCAGGTAAAGGGTAGAACACACAGGGGGCTGCAACACACAAAGCTGGGCCTCAGTGCTGGCAGCGCGCCAGCTCACATCTAGCGTGCGCAGTTGCGTGGCCAAGTCAGCGACAGTGGAGAAGGACGCGAGATCAGAGAAGAGCATGGGAAAGATCAAGCGGCTGGTAGAGGCGCAGGAAGGGTGGACTAGCGCTTCACAACAGCCTCTAGGAACTCCTGCGCGGCCCTGACTCACTTAAAGCGGGGGCACTCAGACAGGGGGAGGGCATGAGTAATCACGAGCTGCACAACAGCGTCACATGACAACCGGACAGCACGGGCAAGGGCAGCAGCAGCAGCGAACTCACGGGCAAGAGCAGCAGCGGCCGCGAACTCAGCAGACGGGGGTTCAGCGGGGAAGTCAGCAGGGGGGTCAGGATAGGGGAGCGTACCATCGATGTGGATGGCCAGGGAGTGGTCGTCCTACCGCTGACCAGTGAGCTGACGGCGGAGGTTGACGAGCCACGCGTCAAACTCAACCAGCTGACCCTCCGCGTCAAAGCACAGCACCGAGTCCGCCATCATAGCCGTGGCAATAGCGAACAGGCGGTGAAGGGCGGTACTGAGCGATGTGGTGCGGTGGAGAGCAGTGCTGTGTGGTGCAGCGCGGTGGAACGCAGTGCAGTGCGGTGCTGCACGGTGTAGAGCTGTGCATTACGGTGGAGCGCGGTGCAGTGCGGTGGAGCACAGTGGAACGGGCCGGTGTAGCGAGCTGGGACCGGTAAACACGACTAGGTAACGAGGCCGCGGGGCGGCTAGGCGACAGGGCCGCGGGGCGGGGAGGCGACGGGGCCACGTGGCGTCTGTGCGACGGGGCCACGGGTCGGCCGGGCACGGGGCGGCTAAGCGACAGGCCAACGGTGTGGCTAGGCGCTAGGCGACGGGGCCGCGGGGCCAGCAGAGCAGCTGGGCGCTAGGCGACGGCGCTGCGGGGCCAGCGGGGCAGCAAGGCGCTAGGCGATGGGGCGACGGGGCGATGGGGCGACGGGGCCACGGGGCGGCTAGGTGGTAGGTGACGGGGCTGCGGGGCCAACGGGCCAGCTAGGCGCTAGGCGACGGAGCCAGCTAAGTGCTAGGTGGCAGGGCCAGGGGGCCAGCGGGGCCAACGGGCCAACTAGGTACTAGGCGACGGGCCAGCTAGGCGCTAGGTGACGGGGCCGCGGAGCCAGTGGGGCCAGCAGTCCATCTAGGCGCTAGGTGACAGTGCCGCGGAGCCAGTGGGGCGGCTAGGCAATGGGGCAGCTAGGCGTACGGGCCGCTAGGTGTTGGGACGGCTAGGACCTAAG
>BQMB01001914.1:137500-207211 GCA_027943415.1 Closterium sp. NIES-67
CGATCGGCTGACCCTCCCCGTCAAACCGCAGCACAGAGTCTGCCATCAGGGGCGATGCAGCTGTGGTTCAGGGCGGTGCGGTGTAGTGCGGTGCAGTGCACTGCATAGCGGTGCATAGCGGTGCAGGGCGGTGCGGTGCAGTGCGATACAGGGCGGTGCAGTGCGGGGCATGGAGGTACAGTGCGGTGCAGATAAGTGCCGGGCGGTGCAGTGCGGTACAGGGGCCGGCTGCACGTGACGTGTAGATGGGCGTCAGGGCCGGGCGCAGGAGCGGGCGGTGCGGGCCGGGGGAGGGGCGGGGATGGGCCGGCGACGGGTCGGGCGGGGGCGAGGGACGGGCGCGGGAGCCGGCGACGGACGGGCGCGGGAGCCGGCGACGGACGGGCGCCGGGGCCGGCTACGGACGGGCTTAAGGGGGGGGGGGAGGGGGGGGCGGCTACGGACGGGCGCGGGGGCCTGCTACAGACGGGCGCGGGGGGGTCGGCTACGGACGGGCGCGGGCGGGTCGGCTACGGACGGGCGCGGGAGGGCCGCTACGGAACGGGCGCGGGGGCCGCTACGGACGGGTGCGGGAGGGCCGCTACGGAACGGGCGCGGGGGCCCGCTACGGACGGGCGCGTGGGCCGGCTACGGACGGGCGCGGGGGGGGCTACGGACGGGCGCGAGAGGGTCGCTACAGACGGGCGCGGGGGCCGCTAGGGGCGGGGGCAGGGGCCGCTACGGACGGGCGCGGGGGCCGCTACGGACGGGTGCAAGGGCCGCTACGGCGGGCGCGGAGGTCGCTACGGGCGGGAGCGGGGTCCGCGACGGGCGGGTGCGGGGGCCGCTACGGGCGGGTTGGACCTATCCTACTCATGATATCATATTAGAATGCAAGAATGACTAGAATGTGAGGGTACAAAGCAATATAGGCTAATGTGTTGTACCTTCTAAGGCACAAACCTATATAGTCTACAATAACATACTAAGTTATATTTGACGCATCATACCTACTAACTTCCCCCCTTTGCTAGTGCTGGGGAAGCGGTAGGCAATAGTTTGAGTTTTTTTACAGTATTGCATAATATCATCCATTTATTGTAGATTCGTCATCATCGACCGCGACTTGTAAATTCCAGCGCATAACTCCATTGGATTCTTACAATTGACGTGATGCAATCGAACACAAAAATTACGATTGACTACAATAAGGGTGAATTCATAAACCGGGATCAGAAACAAATTGGATCGGAAACATGCGGTACTGTGCGGTGCGAGAATTTGGATCTCGTCTCAGTAAGGTTCATTTTGGTTACGCGCGTTTCTCATTCTGGTCATTCTAGCTAGGAATTCACATTGATTCAAATTTCAACAACGGGCAAGCTAGCCTACAAAGATTGCACACATATTCCATTACACATATATTATTACATATAAGTTATTGAGCCATTTCATCGATTTCCCTGGATACGTCTTTGTTTCCCAAAAAATTGCGGGGAAAAAAAAATCGCCAAAATCGATCGTAATAGGTTGCTCCGCAACCAAAAAATATCATCCGATCGATTAGAATAGGTTGCTCCACAACCCAATTTTGTTTTTGGGAAAATATACCGGCGCTCAGTATTAGGGGCCTCGATAACATGTACGGTCAGTGATACGATATAAATAGTCAAAATTAGCGAGTTCGTAACATGTTTAATCAGCCGAGTTCCATCGTTAGTCAGAAACTACGGGAAAAAAGTTCCACGAATGGTCAGTAGAAGTAACCCCCGGCCATCGAGGAACGTTTTTCCGCTCGCACCAGCCCAATTTTGTCATCATTGCGGCTGGCGCGATATTTTTCCCGAGCTCCAGGCGCAGTTCGAAAGAACTACGTAAAGTATTCCCAAATAAAAAATCGTTCGACTTCGCACATACAAAAATCTAAAATTGAGACATTGAGCATTTAAATCACATAAGAAAATTGGGCCTCAGCGGGTCGCACATCGGGTGCGACATTTTGAATTATTAACAAACGCAAAAAAAAAAAAAAAAAAAAAAAAAAAAAAAAACACACACACACACACACATTTGATATGAAAGGGTAAATCTTTTCGGCATAAGTGCTAAGCCAATGGAGCTTGAATATTAAATTTTATTGCACGTGCGCTAATTTTTTTCGAGCATGGCAAGTCTTGTAGAGTCCTGATTTGGCAGAATCTTTTTCCGATAAATACATTTGTTGGAGAAATCAAAAGTCAACCAGGTTTCTAATATATTTGTTGTATTGAAATTAATATAAATTAAATGCGGTTCGGAGAATACCTTGATGCGCTTTTAAATATATTCATTTCGCAAAAATAAAGCTTCGTAATTATCTATATATGGTATTCTTTTCGAATGACTCGGGAATGAGAAGTTTATGGCTCGACTTTTCTTTGGGGCTGTATATGCGGTAGAGACAAAGCCACCATTTTTAATCATCGCGGAATGCGCTACCCTCAATGACGAAAGTATGTGTTTCGAAACAAAATCGTTTTTTCGTGTTTCTCGACTGACAAATTTCAAATGATTTTTAATTTGGGCATTTTGCGTTTTTTCGCTCGAACTGCGCCTGGAGCTTGGGAAAAATATCGCGCCAGCCGCAATGATGACGAAATTGGGCTGGCGCGAGCGGAAAAATGTTCCTCGACGGCAAGGGGTTACTTCTACTGACCATTCGTGGAACATTTTTCCTGCAGTTTCTGACTAACGATGGAACTTGACTGATAAAACATGTTACAAACTCGCTAATTTGGACTGTTTATATCGTATCACTGACCGTACATGTTATCGAGGCCCCTAATACTGAGCGTCGGTATACTTTCCGTCTTTTTTTTTGCCAAAATTGATCGTAATAAGTTGCTCCGCAACCCAAAAATCTCATCCGATCGATTATAATAGGTTGCTCCGCAACCCAAAAAAATAATCTCGTCCGATCGATCGCAATAGTCTGCTCCGCAACCCCAAAAAAATAGTCCGATCGATCACAATAGGTTGCTCCACAACCCAAAAACTAACGACAGTTGACGAACCTCGTCAACACCCAACCTCCATCGTAACCCAAATATATCTCGCCACCAATCAGCGTTAACGGCGAGCAGCTTGGGAGGGAAATTATGTTGCCACGGCGAGCCCGGCGAAAACGGTCACCCGGCTTCGGTTTCCTGACTTCGCTGGGGATATTCGACCCGTTTCGGAGGGACGTTCATTCGCACGTTCGAGCAGCTCTGCAATTGTAAGAAATTTTATTCCTTACCGGGTTGTACTGCAATCGCGTACACCCGAACTCTCGGAAGACCAGGCTCGGTCCGTTTCCGACGCGACCCCGAGGCACGCCCGCGCCGCCTCCGATCCTTTCGACCGCGACTGTACCCAACCTAGCCCTCCGGGTTCGTCGCCTAGCTAGAGCACTCGCTATATAATGCTAGGCTATCTCTCTTGTACTCGTCATTATTATTCCGCGCACTCTCAGTTATTATTCATAATATCTGGTATCAGAGCTACTTTCCTGGTTCACCCCGCTTTCTTAGGGTAGTTTATTTCCAAGGCGTGGTTAACCCTTCGGGGCTGCAAAGCGGTTGTCCGTGAGCTAGAGTTATTAGCTCACACAACTACGATAGCGTTTGCGCCCCCTACGGTTTCTTACCACGGCCTTTCCCCTGCCCGAAAGGCGTAGCATTCGCATCATGTCCAAGGCCCAGCTAGACGAGGTCATGGCTCAGATGCAGGCAATGCAAGCCCAGATGGCGAGTTTGAACAGTGAAGTCGTGAGACTCCGGACGGAGAATACCGAGCTTCGCCAGACGCGTGGTGGAGCGCGTCAGGAGTCGCCTGGAGTCGCCGACGACGAAGTCAAGCAAGGTGCCGACGACGCAGCGAGCGAAACCGTCCTTGACGAGCTTGCACGAGAGTTGGAGCAGGACGACGTGCGCACTGTGACTGTAACAAAGATTAAACTCAAGCCAGCAACACCGCCCCCGTTCAACCCTTCGGACAAGGCGACGACGGTGCAAGGGTGGCTGTTCAGCATGGAGCTGTTCTTCACGGCGGCAAGTGTGCACACGGATGACGCGCGCATTAATTATGCCGTATCGCTGCTCCGAGGACCGGCGTTGGATTGGTGGCGACGACAGTTGGCGATTGGGACTCCGGCAGGAGTGAAGCAGGTGAAGGACGGGACTTCGGACTCTTCAAACCAACAGGCAGAAACAATATTCGGTACGACCACGATTCGCACGTGGAAAAAGTGGGGCACAGCTCTGCGAGCTCGTTTTGAGCACTCATCCGCCTCAGACGACGCTCGCATGAAGCTGCGCAAGTGGCGGTAGGTGACTACTGTTCAAGATTACACTGCGTCGTTCTCGGCACTTGCGGACCAAGTCGACGACCTCAGCGAAGCAGAAAGGCGGGACAAATACATTAGCGGGCTGCATTTCGACATTCAATACGAGTTGCAGCGGTCCCGTCCTTAGACGTTCGATGAAGCTGTCCAGCTGGCGTCAGCAGCCGATGCACTGCAGCAGTGGGCGAAAAAGAACAACAGAGATGTTGGTCGTTTTCGTGGACAGTCTCACCGCCCCACGATCAATGGCGTGTCAGCGCCCGATGAAACATTTCACGGGCTATGTTTTCGATGTGACAAGCCAGGTCACCGAGCTAAGTACTGCCCGACGGCGCCCAAGAAAACGAAGAACGACAAGGAGAAGCCGGGAAATGGGAAAAGTCAGTAGCAGACGGGCCCCCTACTGACGAGGCTTTGTCGCCCGAACTTCAACGTTCCCACCAAGTTGTGGTACCGATACACGCTATCGACCGCACTCGGACGAATAACGGAAGCGAACCTGAAGATCACCCAGTGCTGGTCGAAGGCAAGGTTAATGGCAAAAAAATAAAATTATTTGTGGATGGCGGAGCTAGTCACAGTCTCATTCACGTCACGACAGCGAAGCAGTTGAAGTTGACGTTGGAAAAATGCCTTCCCGAAATCGACGCGCGCCTGGTGGACGGAACTCCAGTTGCAATTCGAGAACGAGCGCGCATGGTGCGGATGAAGTGTGGCGACGACTTCGGATTCAGCATGCCCATGCTGGCCACGACGTTGGACGGCTGCGACATTCTGCTTGGGCGTGATTGGCTGCGAAAATACAATCCGAGGATCGACTGGACAACTGGCGAATGCAGCGTACACTGTGCGAACGGGTGGCGCGTACTTCCGAGCTGGCGTGGGAGAGATCCGGTGTCGACACGTGTCAACGCCATCACCCTCCAGCGAGCACTTAAAAAAGGAGCTGATCTATACGCCGTCCACCTGGCCGAAGCGATGGTCGCCGACACGCCAAAGGACATTGACACACGTTGTGCCAGTGTCCCTGCCGAGCTCGCCACGCTGATTCGACAGTTCCCGGATATTTTCCGGACGATCTGCCAGCAGGACTGCCACCAGAGCGCCCCCAGGACCACAAAATTGACCTGGAACCTGACGTGCAGCCTACAATCAGGACCCAGTGGCAGCTGACTCAGCCCGAGCTCACGGAGTTGCGAAGCCAACTGGACTACCTCTTGGACAAGGGGTTCATTCGGCCAAGCACTTCCCCGTTCGCAGCACCCATCCTGTTCACACCCAAAAAAGACGGCGGGTTGCGAATGTGCATCGACTACAGGGCGCTGAATCGGCGAACGATCAAGTCCCGCTCCCCAATCCCACGCGCGGACGATCTCCTCGATCAACTTCGCGGAGCTCGCTTCTTCTCGAAAATCGACTTACGCGGTGCTTACCATCAAATTAGAGTCTTCGCTGACGACTGCCACAAGACGGCGTTTCGAACACGCTATGGCAGCTACGAGTACACAGTGATGCCGTTTGGCCTCACGAACGCGCCCTCCACCTTCCAACTCACCATGAACAGCGTATTCCGAGATTTACTCAACAAGTGTGTCATCGTCTATCTTGATGACATTCTGATCTACACCAAGACACAGGAACAGCACCTCAAGGACCTCGAGCAAGTTTTCCAGCGGCTGCAAGAACACCGGCTCATCACGAAGGGCTCTAAGTGCGAGTTCCTAAAATCCGAACTGGAATTTTTGGGACATGTCGTGGGACGGCATAAAAATCGACCCGAAAAAAATCGCAACGATTCGCGACTGGAAGCCGCCGACGAATTTGCAGGAGCTGCAGAGTTTTCTCGGGTTCGTTAATTATGTCCGGTGGTTTATCCCCAATATGGCAGGGATAACCGGACCGTTAACTGACCTGCTGCGGAAGGGCACTCTGTTTGAGTGGGGGGAGAGACAGCAGACTGCTTTCGAAAAACTGCAAAATTTTCTGACGTCGCCCCCGGTCCTCCGAATTGCCGACCCATCTCGACCGTTCGAAGTCTTGACGGACGCTAGCGATTTCGCCATCGGTGCGATACTGTTACAAGATTTCGGCGACGGACTCCAACCCATCGCGTATGAGTTTAGGAAGTTGCAGGCAGCCGAGCGCAACTACCCCGTCCACGACAAAGAAATGCTCGCCATCGTGCACGCATTTAAGGTGTGGCGATGCTACCTGACGGGAGCCGACGTGAGAGTACGGACACACCATAAATCCCTACAGTACCTCCGCGCGCAGCCGAATCTAAATCCACGGCAGATTCGCTGGCTGGACTTCCTCGAAAGCAACTTCCACTACACCATCACGTACAAACGTGGAGCGAATAACATCGCTGACGCACTGACACGACCATCCGCCCACCTCGCCTCCATCATCGTCGCAAAATCAAACCCGCTGCTCACTGGCCTATTTACCCACGGATATGCCACAGACCCCTTTTTCACCCGCAACCTTCACCAACAAGCCACCACAGCCAAAGGACCCTACTTCCTAAAAGCCGGTACTGACCGTATCTGGGTTCCCGCCTACAAACTCCTCCGTGAATTACTTATCCAAGAAGTCCACAATTCTAACCTCTCCGGTCATTTCGGAGTTGATAAAACCCAGAAGTTACTTCACCGTTTTTATTATTGGCCTGATTCGGCATCTGATGTGCAGAGATACGTATTCGCGTGCCCGATCTGCCAACGCATGAAGTCTACCCGACAGCGGCCAGCTGGACTGCTGCAACCGCTCGAGCCACCCCAGCGACCATGGCAACATGTGACGATGGACTTCGTCACGGGGCTCCCGGCCGCCACAACGGGTAACGACGCCGTCCTGGTCGTCGTCGATCGTCTGACGAAGATGGCACATTTTGTACCCTGTCGCACAACAATCACAGCCGAAGATACAGCGAAGCTTTTCATCTCCACCGTTGTTCGTCTGCACGGCCTACCCTCGGCGATCATCAGCGACCGCGACCCAAAATTCACGTCCAAATTCTGGCAGGAGACATGGGCCCAGTACGGCACACGCCTCCAATTTTCCTCCGCCTACCATCCTCAAACCGACGGACAGACGGAGCGAACCAATCAAACCATGGAGCAGCTGATACGCACCAACTGCCCGGACCCTGCCCCGTGGGAAGAATTCCTGCCCATGCTGGAATTTTCATACAACAATGCCCCATCCGCTACGACTAATCACTCGCCGTTTTTCCTAAACTACGGCATGGATCCGACAGTCCCGACGACTACAAACATCGACAACCCCGTGCCACGTTCCCAGCTGTTCGTGACCAGTTTGCAGGAGGCCCGCGAAAAAGCGATCGAATTCATTCGCAAGTCCAACACCCCCACCCGACGCTATACAGACCTTCATCGACGCGATATCACCATGGCTGCAGGACAACTAGTCCTTCTCGACACGAAGAACCTTCGCCTGCCCCTGCCTTCAAAACTTCGACCACGATTCTGTGGACCTTTTCGTATTGTCAAGATGGTGACACCTGTCACGGCGAAGTTATTACTTCCAGACGAATGGCGCATTCACGACGCCTTCCACGTCAGCCTGCTTCGTCCCTACGTCGCCAGCACGTCTGCAGTAGCACGACGAGCGGCCGCCCCAAGTGTCCACCCGATGGCTGAACCAACCCTTGAGCCTTTCCGGCTTTTGAGTCATCGCGTCCGCCTCGACTCAACTGGTCGCCACGTGGATTTCTTTGTTCGCTGGGTTGAGCGTACAAGCGAAGACGACACATGGGTCACTTCCGACTCGATTCAGGAACACTCGGTGCTCAAATCTTATTTGACCCGAAAAGGCGTTCCCGATGTTGATCACCTTCCTTAGGAGGGGGGGTAGTGTAAGGAATTTTATTCCTTACCGGGTTGTACTGCAATCGCGTACACCCGAACTCTCGGAAGACCAAGCTCGGTCCGTTTCCGACGCGACCCCGAGGCACGCCCGCGCCGTCTCCGATCCTTTCGACCGCGCCTGTACCCAACCTAGCCCTCCGGGTTCGTCGCCTAGCTAGAGCACTCGCTATATAATGCTAGGCTATCGCTCTTGTACTCGTCATTATTATTCCGCGCACTCTCAGTTATTATTCATAACAGCAATCCTGTCCGGAAACGGATTCTGTATTTGTGCCGAATGTTATACGATTGTCACTGTTTTGGCGAGGTGTCATCGTCAATAGACGAAGAGATCTGGTGATATTTGCGAAACATGTGACCAGCCTCGCATTCGAATTCTGCATTCGGAAGTGCTCGGAAGTTCCACGCCCTACATGTGCAAAAGCACCCCCTCATGCCAAGTGTGCCACCAGGCAACAGTCAGGCCAGCCCTTGTGTGCTGTAGCACACTACGTGGCCGCCATGTGCTGCTACAACTGGCTCAACGCAGCGCGCGTCGCTGGCGCACGCGCGTCGTCTCGTCTCGCAGCCATAATGGCCGGTCCGCTGGAGGCGACTTCGCTTCCTCGTCGCTTCAACGCGGCGCTTCTCACGACGCTGCTGGCCGCGACTCTTCTGCACTCGTCACCGGTCCAGGGAACGAGCTCGTCGGACGTCACATTCACGAACGACGCAGAACCTATAAATTTGAAAGCAGCGGCCACAGGCCTCCCGTCTGCCCCTCTCCACCCTGTTCACGCGCGGAAAGGCTCCACAACAGCAGCGCCTGTAACGACCCTTGCCCTTATATCATGGGCAACAAGGGTTGAAGTCCAAACTCAACATCCAAGATCCTAGGATATAAAATGGGGTACAAAATCAACTAACGATCCCCTAGCGTGGTATTTAGGAGGAACCTCCTCTAAGAGGTAGTTTAAGCTTGAGGAAGGTCCTTGAAGAAAAGTGCTTGAGACTCTGGTTGGGTAGGGCTTCCCCTAGGAGATCACACTAGAAGCCACTAGTGTAGGGAAGCTTGTGAGGAGAACTCATGACTTAGAGAAAAATCCCATTTCAAGATTGATTTCTTGGAGTGGGAAGTTGAGAATGAGCTTCTCAGCCCAGACCCCTTCCAATGACTCCCAGCAGCTGCTCAACCTCCTCCATGGCTCCAAGGAGGTGAGCTAGCTTATGTGGCAAAGGGTTGGATTTCCAACCAATGAGAGGTTTACAGCAATATATTCAGATTAGCATTTAGTGTACAGCATAAGAATATTCGAGTTGAGTTGGCACTGCCAACCAACTCACTGGTTCTGATTGGTCGAAAACCCAACCATCGCGTGAGTTGGCCAACTCAATTTGTACAACTAAAATCTGATTGGCCCGAAGTGTCGACCAATCCCAATCCTCCCCTCCCAACCCTTCCTTCCTATTTCGCGCTACCTAGCATAGGTAGCCGTATTGTGGAAAGCGGTTGGGAAGGTCGTTTCTAGGCCCGCGTACTGTGCAGAGGCCATGCGTTACACTCCTCCCCCTCCAGGTGGCAACGTCCTCGTTGCCGTAGAGTGCTTCTGGGGACGGGTGCTTCGAGCGCGCCGAATCACATTACGACCAGGGTCAACACCATCCACTGGTTGTGAGGCTGCTCTTTGAGCCAGGTCTTCCAGATATCCGTGAACCGCGGTTTCGGTCAAATGTTCCTCTGGCTCCCATGAGTTGTGTTCAGGCCCATAGCCTTTCCACTTAATAAGGAACTCGCGTACTGTCTTGCGGCCGCGCTGTCGATCACGGTGCATGAGCACACGCTCGACCTCATAGAAGAGTTCCTCTCCGAGGACGATCGTTGGCGGAGGTAAGTACTTGCCTTCAGCAATGTACTTATTGAGCAGAGACACGTGGAAGACATTGTGAATCTGCAATGTTTCAGGTAACTTCAACTTGTAAGCTACCACACCAACACGCTGGATCACCTCGAACGGCCCAATCCATCGAGGGAACAGCTTTCGTGCCCCAGGGATTTTGAGACGAATGTTCTTCGTGCTCAATAATACCTTGTCTCCAACCTCAAAAGAGACTTCCCGGCGTTTCATGTCGGCATAAGACTTTTGTCGCTGCTGAGACAGCTGCAGCCAGCGGCAAGCAGACTTGAGCGCTTCTTGCTGCTTGCCCACAAAGTCTTTCGCGGCAGGGACTCGCAGTCCGCCTATCCCATGCGTAGCAGGTGTCGTGGGATGCCGACCACAGTTCAGAATGAAGGGTTTTTCATGGGTACCTTCATGGACGGAATTGTTCACTGCAAACTCAACCACAGGTAACAAGTCATCCCAATCATCCTGTGTTGGGCCAATGAATGAACGAAGCATTTGCTCAAGAGTACGATTCGTTCGCTCGGTCTGCCCATCCGTTTGGGGATGGAAGGCTGACGACATCTTTAGCTTCGTTCCGAGTGTCCGTGTAACTTCGTGCCAGAATCGGCTTGTAAAGCGCGGATCTCGATCGGACACCAGCACACGCGGTAACCCGTGTAAGCGGAACACATGTGCTACAAACAACTTGGCCGTATCTTCCGCGGATACGTCTGTTGTAGTAGCAACGAAGTGCACCATTTTGGTCAGTCGATCCACAAAGACCAAGATCGCAGTATGGCTGTCTCGTGTTTTTGGGAGGTCTGTGATGAAATCCAGTGAGACACTCTCCCAGGGTTCGTCTGGAATCTCCAGTGGTTGAAGCAAACCACCAGGCTTTTTCGTGTCTGACTTGTTGCGAGCGCATGCATCACAACGCGACACGAATTGTTGGACCTCAGTCCCCAATCCAGGCCACCAGTACACGTCACTTAAGGCCCACCGGGTTTTCTTGATACCCAGGTGTCCCCCGTACTTGGTGCTATGCACTTCCTCAATTATATCATTCCGCAGGTTACCCACGTGGGGTACCACAATCTCTTTCTCTCGCCACCAGAGCTCATGCTCGTACTTGAGGCCCTTCGTATTTTGTGGGTTCTGAAACCAGGAGTCAATATGGTATCCTGTGCGGATGCGTTTCAGAAAACCACTGAAGGTGACCTCACTCACTCGAGCCACGGCAAGAATACCGAAGCAAGCAGCAACCACTGCCTTATCCTCGGTTTCATCAAGCCCAGTCGCTGCCCCTATCGGCTGTTTGCTGAGGGGGTCAGCCATGTTCGTAGAACCTGCACGATATCGAATATCGAATGTGAACCCACTAAGGAGTTCTGCCCAGCGGGCTTGGCGCCGAGTGAGCGTGGCTTGAGTAGAGAAATAGGTGTTCGGACAGTGGTCTGTCGTGACCACAAAATCCACACCTTCCAGATAACATCGCCATGTTCGCAGCGCATGCACGACCGCCAGCAACTCTTGTTCTGACGTCGTATAGCGCTGCTCTGCCGGGGAGAGTTTCCTACTCTCAAATGCCACTGGGCGGCCCTCCTGCAAGAGTACCGCCCCAATCCCTACTGTCGAGGCGTCTGTGACCACCTCATAGGGTTTAGAAGGATTTGGCAATACCAGAACCGGAGCATTGGTCAGCTTTGTTTTGACTTTGTCAAATGCCTCTTGGCATTGTCGAGTCCACTCCCATGCACTACCCTTTCGGGTAAGTGCTGTCAGAGGGGCAACGACAGTTGAGTAATTTTCCAAGAACCGGCGGAAATAATTGGCCAGGCCTAAGAAGGACCTGATCTGGCCCACGTCTTGTGGGACAGGCCAATTCTGAACAGCCACCACCTTCTTGGGGTCGACTTTAAGTCCGTCGTTCCCGACAAGATGACCGAGGTATTCCAGCTCGCGTTTGTAGAAATGGCATTTCCACAAACGAGCATAGAACTTATGTTCTCGCAACTTTCCTAACACCCATTTTAGGTGTAGAGTGTGCTCCTCTTCAGTCTTGGAATAAACCAAGATGTCGTCAAGGTAAACCAGAACGAAGTGCCCGATTGCTTCGCGGAACACATCGTTCATGGCCCTTTGAAAAGAGGCTGGAGCATTGGTCAAGCCAAAGCTCAGCACACGCCATTGAAAATGGCCAAACGGCGAACGGAACGCTGTCTTGGGAACATCCTCCTCAGTGATGCGCAGTTGGTGGTACCCCTGTGCCAGATCCAACGCGCTAAACCACTGAGCACCCTGGAGTCGATCGAACAGGTCTTCTATCCTTGGAAGAGGATATCTGTTCTTGATCGTGATCTTGTTTAAGGCGCGGTAGTCGACGCACATGCGTAAACCACCACCCTTCTTGTTAACGAACAAGATTGGTGCTCCATATGGTGATGCACTTGGCTCAATCCATCCCTTCCTGAGGTACTCCTCAATCTGTTGTTTAGCCTCCTCGTACTCAGCTGGACTGAGGCGATACAGAGGTCGAAACGGTGGGAGCTTTCCAGGCTCCACAGGGATGGTGTGGCCCACGGCGCGGTCAGGAGGGAGTCCGTCTGGAATAGACTCAAAAACCTCCTTAAACTCATCCGCCAGTAACTTCATTTGAGGTGGAAAATCCTCAATGTCTGGCATTGGGGTTCCAGCTTCCTCGAGCTGTATGACGAAAAGTGTATTAGCAACGCGGTAATGCTGTCCGAATTGACATGCCAGAGCAAAACACACGTCTGCACTTTTCGTAATTTGAACCACCGGGATGGTCATATCGACAGACACCTGCCACTGGATTGGTTCACCATTCTTGGTGAAAGAAACTGTGTTATCCTGGAAATCCAAAATAACCTCATTTGCACGTAACCAATCCATTCCCAAGACTACGTCGACACCCGCAAGCAAGGGGAGAACGTAAGTGCGAATCTTTTCGCTATAGCCTTGGATTTCCATGTCGATCAATGTCCGTCCTTTGCTTGGGATAAGACTATCGTCCCCAAGACGAATGGGACATGACGGTCCTTCAACGAGGACCCCAAGCGGTGTGACCCACTTTTCATCAAGGAGGGAAACAGTGGCACCTGTATCGACAAGAATTTTCGCGCTATGTCCGTTAACGCGGCCCGAAATGAGTAGATTTTGTTGATGCATTGGGCGGATGGGGCATGCCACAATGTTCGACGAGGGTTTGTAGTACACCTTGACATTGTGGCGAGCTCGTCCAAAGGATTCCGATTTGGTCCACCACACATGGTGTCCCTTGTCCCAAGACGCCAGCACAACCCATCCTCGAAGCGATTTGAACGTTTCGCCCTTTACTGTACGAGTCACCACGGCGACCGCAGTCAGGGGGTGCTCTTGAGTACAACGACTCACGACATCGAGTACAGAAGGCAATGTTTCCAGGCCACAGTAAACGACTGAGAATTTATCGCGTAACGCTTCGATGGATATGGTATCAAGTGGGTACGATCGAGGTGCAAACATTGACTTTTTATTAAAAGAAGAGGCAAAGAAACAAGAGATTTTGCATTCAGCAAGCTTCTCTAGCTTTACTAAATCATCGTCACATAAAGCATATGCCTCATCTCCCCGATCTATCTGACCAACTAGGTACCCACACCCTAGTTGGACTTCTGAAAATCCTTCTTACTGCCAGAAGGTCCTTCGCCGCCATTGTTGTTGCCCTTAGGCTTACCACTATGTTTTATGATATTCCTATAGCGGCACTAAAATTCCATGTGACCACGGCGGCCACACCCTCGGCAGACGACATTAGAGAAGTCCCTTGGCGGCCCTTTGTAACCGCCACCATTCGCCCTCTTAGCCGGAGGACGCTGCTGGTTACCATTCTGGTGGAAGGGCCTCTTGTACCCATGGCCCTTCCCCTTGGAATTCCACTGGCCACCACCAACATTGCCACCATCACCCCTCGCCTGAGTCCTCGACTCAGGCTGGTCGGTGGAAGGCGTTGCTAGCATACGAACAGTCTCGTCCGTTGCTTGAACCGCCTCTTTGAGCTCCTTGTAGGTGCTCCATTTGTTGAGGCCATTTGCGACATGCTTATCCTGCAGGGACTGGGGCAAATTCTGGAAGAAGATATACATAACTTCATTCTCAGACAGCTGCTTGCCCATCAGTCGCAGAACGCCCTCAAACTCTTGTGCATATTTCTGCACTGAGCGATCGCCACACTTGATGTTTTCAAGGCGACGACGCACCTCCATGTCAGTTGTCTTGACAAGAAAAGCCGCTTTCATTGCAGCACAGAACTCGTCCCAGGTGAAAAACTTTCCACTTGCTTCGAGCTGTTTCCGGCTAGCAAACATGGTTTGGCTAGCATGCTCATCCAACGCACCAGAGACGGCGGTGACACGAGCGTTGGTGCGCACGTTGTGGAGAGTCAGCATTTCATCCACAGTTGTCACCCAGTTCTCAACATCCGTCTTGCCATGGATGAATTTTGGGAGCGCAGTGGGGAGCGAGCCAAAAGGCGTTGCCATGGGCTGGACAGGTTGCTGAGGTGCTGCAGTTGTAGGAGATGCAACAGGCGGCGGGTTGGATTGGGTGCCCGACGGGCCAGCAGTAGCGGGTGAGTGTTGGTAGATAGGACCCCGCCGAATATCCCTGTACTGGTTCTGCAGGTGGGCAATAGCAGGTTGCATCGGGGCGATTGTAGATTGCAGTTGGGCAGTTGTAGTCTGCAGTTGGGTGATAGCAGCTTGCAGCTGGTCGCACGTTTTCTCCAGGGCCTGGATTTGATTGCCCCTGTTATGTAACAGACGCTTGTGATCCCGTACCTCTCCATATGCCATATTGAGATCGGCTTGCAGCCTAGTCGTGTCGGTCTTTTGTGTCGCCAAAGCAATATTGAGGGAGTTGATGTGTCCCTTCTGCTGATTGATTATAAGCTGCTGCTCAGAGACTTGTGCTTGGAGTTTAGCCACATCATCGGAGAGCGACCATTCCTCGATGCCATCATCCTCCCCCTCTGCTCCATCAATCCCTTCTGCTTCTCCATGCTCTTCATTACCCTCATTCTCCAAATTCAGGTCCACCAATTCAATGTCAGCCATAGCCTCATCTTGCTGTTGGTTATTACTGGCAGCAAGGTTGGCTCCCTCAGGAGTCACATTAGGCTCCTCCCTTTCCAAGTTCTCCAAAACTTGACTTGAAGTCATGGTAAAACAAGGAAGATATTTCAACAGATCTGGAATGTTCTTTAAAATCTCTTAAGAAATCTGTTCAAGTCCCAATCACTGCAGTGAGAGGGCAAGACAATCTCTATAAAGAGATCTCTTAACAGAATAACTTAATAAGAGAAATTACAAGAAATACAATCTGTTGCCCAATCCCTAGCACCTCAATGCTAGGGTAAGATCTAAACTAGATCTTGCAACAGATCACAGATCTGAAACCCACTCCTCAAGGGAGTCTTCCACCAACAAGGTGGGTAAGAGAGAAAATGTTCTCTCTTCAAATCTTGAATGGTGGAGGTAGGAGAAGAGGTTGTGCTGGAAACTTGTCTCGAGAAGTGGAGGAATTGATGAAGATCTTGAAGAAGTTCTTCAAAATGACTTGGAGAAACTTGTGATCTCTTGAAATCTTCACTCCAATGTCTTGGATTGAGGGCCAATCACCCCTCTAAAAAAAATAGATCAAGAAAAATCCCACAAGGCTTAAGATTAACGTAGCTCTGATTACCAATGTAACGACCCTTGCCCTTATATCATGGGCAACAAGGGTTGAAGTCCAAACTCAACATCCAAGATCCTAGGATATAAAATGGGGTACAAAATCAACTAACGATCCCCTAGCGTGGTATTTAGGAGGAACCTCCTCTAAGAGGTAGTTTAAGCTTGAGGAAGGTCCTTGAAGAAAAGTGCTTGAGACTCTGGTTGGGTAGGGCTTCCCCTAGGAGATCACACTAGAAGCCACTAGTGTAGGGAAGCTTGTGAGGAGAACTCATGACTTAGAGAAAAATCCCATTTCAAGATTGATTTCTTGGAGTGGGAAGTTGAGAATGAGCTTCTCAGCCCAGACCCCTTCCAATGACTCCCAGCAGCTGCTCAACCTCCTCCATGGCTCCAAGGAGGTGAGCTAGCTTATGTGGCAAAGGGTTGGATTTCCAACCAATGAGAGGTTTACAGCAATATATTCAGATTAGCATTTAGTGTACAGCATAAGAATATTCGAGTTGAGTTGGCACTGCCAACCAACTCACTGGTTCTGATTGGTCGAAAACCCAACCATCGCGTGAGTTGGCCAACTCAATTTGTACAACTAAAATCTGATTGGCCCGAAGTGTCGACCAATCCCAATCCTCCCCTCCCAACCCTTCCTTCCTATTTCGCGCTACCTAGCATAGGTAGCCGTATTGTGGAAAGCGGTTGGGAAGGTCGTTTCTAGGCCCGCGTACTGTGCAGAGGCCATGCGTTACAGCGCCGGCGGCGGCGGCGACAGCCGCTGTCCCTGCCGCAGCGGCGTACCCGAACTGCCCGCTGACGGGCAAGCTGCCGACGAAGCCGGGAGTGGTTCCCACGCGGTGCGTGGCAGCGCAGCAGCTGTCGTGCTGCTCCGACTGCTCCGATCTCAACTACGCCGTCCAGTTGCTTGCCATCAACGTCACCGCCGCCTTCGAGGCCGCCGTGGGGAGCCTCGTCGACCTCTCCACCGTGCCCAACAGCGTGAGTCGCGCTCGCACGGGGAGTCGATGCGCAAGGCGATGATAGTGCGATTGGCCTGGCTATATTCTCCCCTCCCGGTGCTCTCCGCCTTTCCTTGCTTTCGTTCTCCCCCAACCCCGCCCTCCCTGCATTGTTGGCAGACCTTCCCCGTCCATCCACTCCATGCCAGACCCTCCCCACCTGCCCCTTTCAATCTTTCCAGCCTCTTCCATTCTTGTAGCCTCTCGTCCTGCGTTCATCCCTGTCCATAGCCACAGGCACCAACCCATGCCATCCACGTTTGCGCGTCTGCCTGTGTGTCCCCGTCTGCTCCGTGCAGGTGTGTTCCTACATGGCGGGCCATGAGACGTGTGAGGTGCTCGTGGAGCAGCTCATCTGCGCAGTACAGTGCAACCCGGGTGAGAGCAGCCACCGCGTGCAACCCGGGTGAGAGCAGCCACCTCGTGCAACCTGGGTGACACTGTATGCCATACAGTGAATTCCATGTACCGTATGCAAGACCAGCCCCCCTTCCCCTGCTGCTGCATGTGCCCTCCCTCACAAGCCATCGCATTTACCCTCCTCCCTAAACGCTGGCGCTCACCTCACGTTTCTCACCACAACTGTTCTGCAGACTCCGGCTTGTACGTGGTGGGCCGCCCTGGAAAGCAGACACTCCAGATCTGCCCCGACCTTTCCTGGGAAATCTACGACTCGTGCGGCGCACTCGAAAGTCAGTCAGCTTCTGGCCTCGCCCTGCCGTGCCACCCCTGGTTTCCTACGTTTCAATCTCTTTCGGCTACTGCCATGTCAGTGTTCCTATCCATCCCTCGGTGTTTTGAGCATCCTACCAAAGGCACCTTGACATGAGTTGCTGAGCACAACTTCGCTTCCTTCCCATCCCACTCTTGTTGTGCCCACCCCATCTTTGCAGCTTCCACTCTCTCCCTTCATCTCTCTAGCCTTGCACGCTCCCTCCCTTTCCCTACGTGCCGTACACAGTAGCAGGATTTACTATGCTTGACTTCTTCACTACGTCAGAAGACATTCTCCAGCAGCTGCTGGTTCCTCTGGTCAAATCTCGGATTCCCGGCTTCAATGCGACAGTTGCGGTGAGAAAAGTCAATGGAGAAACAAAAAAATGCTAGACGATGCAAAGGGAGAATGCCGATAGTCAGTCACAAAGCAGTTGTCAACATGAGAGAACGTACACTCTAGCTGCCAGTCTTCACGTGCGTATGTGATACTGAGCTGCTAGTTACTGCAATACGCGTTGCTTAGTTTCGATGAGAACAGAAGAAACCAATGACGATGGAAAAAAAAGGGGAAAAAGTAACCAAAAATCTCAATTTTTTTATACTTGAAGATCCTTCTGCATATGTTGGTTACTTGGTTAAGTAGCATCGAAAATGTAGTGTGTTGCGTCCTCCGAAACACATTCAATATCATGTCGAATGATTCTAGAATCTTGTTCTTGTCCCTCCATCCCCCTCCTGTTTGGGTGGTTTGCCTTGCTGCTGCCCTAGCATCCACCGAGCTAAGCTCCAGGCCTAGCGGTAGTTAGTAAGGCAACGCCGGTGAGGCATCCATCTTGTTCCAGTTCCCTCCTGTCTCATCCACCCCCCTCCCCCTCCCCCTCGTGCAGAAAACTGCTTGCTACGCGGGGCCGACGGTGGTGCCTGTCACGCCGCTGTGCTGCGACCCGCTCACCATCCCCCCGACCTGCCCACCTGGCTCTGTCAACATCACCGCCGTTAAGGACGTCTCGGGCCGCCCAATCAACCAAACTATGTGCACCAACTTCCCTTATTCCAACGCCACCAAACCGTTTCCCCAGACTGCCAGCCCTTCAACCCCCTCGCCTCCTCCTCCCACCCTCTCTCCTCTTCCTCCCACCCATTCTCCCCCTGTCCCAGCCCCAACCACTGCTTCTCCTCCTGCCCCTGTCATCATCCTCCCCCCTCCGATTGCAGCAACCCCGCCTCCTTCCCCGTCCTTCATCCCACCGCCAGCCTCTCTGGTGCCTTCCGACGCGGGCGCATCTGGAGGGGGTCTGCCAGTGGGAGCCATCGCTGGTATTGCTGTTGCTGCTGTCGCGATGCTGCTGCTGTTTGCTGTGCTGCTGTGCATGAGAGGGAGGAAGGATGGCGGCACCACGAGCAGCAATGCGGTAGTGGGAGGAAGGCTTTTTCAAGGCAAGCAGTTGCTGCATGATTCCTTCTTTTCTCGAGTTCGTTGTATTGTGCATAGGGTGGGATACAACACGCCAGTGCAGCAATGCAATGATCATAATTGAGCTGGGCAGGTCCAGCAGCCAGCGACGGTGGTGGCATGGCTGGCTGACTATGTGAGTGTTGGGGTGGGGGTGTCCAGCTCGAAGCATAACAGCAGTGGCTACCTAGGCTCGGAAGGTGTGGTTCCTTGTGCCACTGGGTCTGAGACTGTGACCTTTCCGCCCTGTGAGTGTTTAGCCCTCTTGTACCGCAAGAAAATCCCCTGGAGTGATGGGCCACGTTCCCATTGCAACTTAGGGCTCAGCCGCCTCCAATGCCCTTTTGGAGACTTGGTGCCGAGGGCCGTGGCCTGGCATGTCTCCAGTTAGACATGGGCAACATGCCGAGCCTGGCTCGACTCGGCTCGACTCGACCACGAGCCAGGTAAAAGTCGAGCCAAGCTGGCTCGACTCGCCCCAAGCCGGCTGTCACCCCCAGAAGCCGCAGGACGAACACCCTCCTCCACACCAGCACCACCAGGGGCCAAGAGCGGCGGCGGCAGTGGCGGCGACGACTGCGGCGGCGATGGCTGTGGCGGCGGCGACTGCGGCGACAGCTGCGGCGGCGACGGCGGCGGCGGCTGCAGCGGGGTCGGCGACTGCGACAGTGGGGGCGGAGGCACCAGGGAAGGGGGACGCGGCAAGGACAGACCGGGAGTACCACTAGAGTCAGCCGACTCCTCAACGGGGACAACCGACGGAAGGGGAGTGACGTGAGAGACACCAGACGGGGCAGGACGAGGCGGGAGAGGGGTAGGGGCTACCGGGGGAGAGGGAGCAAGGAACAAGGGGGGGGCAACTGGGAGACCTCGGTGAGGGAAGCGGCGGTAGAAGGAGACGGACTCGTCAAAGGTAACGTCACGAGAGTGGAGGAAGCGGTGAGACGGCGGGTGATAGAAAAGCCAGTTAGATGAGTCCAGGGGGAAACCGAGGAAGACACAGGGGATAGTGCGGGCAGTGAGCTTGTCCGTGCCAGAGGCACGAATGTGAGTAAGGCAGTCCCAGACGTGGAACGCACACGCGTCACCGAGGGACCCGGTCCAAAGGAGGGTCAGCGAAACCCGCGGCCGCTGGGAGCGTGGCCGCAGGTTAAGCTGGTGAGCAGTGTAGCGAACAGCGAAAGGCCACAGAAAATGGGGGGCATCGGCATGGATCATGGAGGTACGGGTGACCTCCATGACCAAGCCGATGCGGCGCTCAGCAACCCCATTCTGCTGTGGCGAGTCCGGCAAGGTGTACGACTGGGTGATGCCCTTCGCACGACAGAACTGTCCAAGCCGACCAGAGGCGAACTCGCCGCCACGGTCGGAGTGGAGACACAACACTGGGAGACCGCGGTGGAGACGCGCAGCCACAACCCATGGGAGAAGAACGTCGGGCACGTCCGCCTTCCGCTCCAGGGGAAACACCGTGGTGTAGCGCGTGTAGTCGTCGACGAGCACAAGGAAGCAGCGCTCACCGCGCGGTCGGGGGACGGGGGCAGGGCCCCAGACGTCAAGGTGCAGGGTCTGAAGGGGAGCAGTAGCAGGACGCAACGAGGAGGAGTGAGGAGCACGGCGGAGCCGGCCCTCGACGCAAGGCGTGCACGGTGGCGCAGTCGAGGGAGGAAGGGCAGGGAGCGACGCGGGGAGACCGAAGACAAGACCGTGCTGGGACATGTGACGCAGACGCGGGAGAGCAGGGTGACCTAAGCGGTGGTGCCAGAGAAGGGAGGGGTGAGTCAGGGACCGACACGAGCAAGCTGCAGCAACCTGGGAGGACGCACCAACCGGGGGGGAAGCGGTGTCTAGGGTAAACAGACCAGACACCGGGTCCCGCGGGAACGTCGCAAGGGGGGAACCTGAGACAGCCTCAGAACAGACAGCAAACCGCTCGTGCCAGGGGAACGTGGTGGCGACGCCGAGGTCCTGGAGGCAGCCGACACCAACCAGGTTCCTGGAGAACGAGGGAACGTGGAGGCCAGTAAGGGAGCCCGAGGGAACTGCCGGACAGGGAAGGGACGTAGAACTGCGCGCGACGACAGGACCCGCAGAGGGGTCAGCAAGAGAGACAACAGCAGGTGCAGCAAGCGGCGTGAGCGTGGAACGGTCGCGGAAGAAGCAGGCAGAAGCACCGGAGTCAAGAGTGAAGGACAGCGACGCAGTGGCGGAGGCCGGGGACGGAGCCGGTGCAACGACTAGACTAGGCAACCTAGGCAGTCCTACGCGTGACGCAGCAGGGGAAGCTAAGCTACAGTATACAACGGTGCAACACCTAGACTAGAGTACACAGGGTAATAAGATCCAGCAACACTAGAAGGGTCAGAATGCACGGCATGCAAAGCAGCACCTATCTGATCCATGTCTAACTCAAAGATCGGCACGCCCTGGCGGAGCAGGCTGTGCCAGTCGGGAAGGTCCGGGGCTGGGCCAAAGCGACGACGAAACAGATCGTCGAGGCGGCGGAAACAGCGGGCAGTCGGGTGCGGGCGGCGACATAGAGTGCCGCGAAGGGGCCCGGTCTGAAGCTGGTACTGACAGGTTACAGCACCGGAGCCGCTGGTAGACTCCAAGCTGCGCGGGCCGCCACCGCTGCCACCACCTCCTGAGGTGCCAGGCCAACCTGGCGGGAGGCGAGCCCACTGCTGCGGGGGCTGCAGCTGGGACGGCGGCTGCTGCTGGGACGGCTGCTGCAGCGCGGGCTGCTCCTGCTGCGGCTGGGGCTGCTGCTCCTGACCACCAATGCTAGTCCCCCCCAGACGGGCTACTCTCACTACCACCAACACCACTACCTGCGCCACCACCCCTACCATCCTAGCGACCACGGCCACTGCGGCGAGGGCGCTGCTGCGGGTGGACCGCAGCAGCCGTCTCAGGGAGGGGAGTAGCCGTGGCGACCGCAGCTGAAACGTCAGTGAACGTGCACTGGGAGGGGGCACAGCCGTGAAAGATAGAGACTGCCCGCGCACCGCTTGACTGAGCGATAGTGCGCTGGCGAGTCTCGATCTCGATGAGGGTGTCGACAAAGGCAGTGAGAGTGAGGTCAGCAGGGTGCAGGCTAAGGAAGTGATCGCGAGCACTAGCGAGGCGGTCTGGCAGGCGCATGGCGATAAAATAGAGCGTCATGCAGAAAGGGGGGGGAGCGTAGTGAGCTGGGCGGCAGTGCTGGCAGTGCGATAGCGGGTCTCTAGGGCATGCAGGTGAGCGGCAAAGTCTGCGACGGTAGGGAAAGCTGCAAGGTCTGGGAAAAGCATAGGGAAGAGCAGGCGACCAGCAGTAGCAGACGCGGGTGTGGAATAGCGGGCAATAACAGCGTCTAAGTAAGCTTTGGCCGAATCAATAGTAGCAAAGCGCGAGCTCTCAGACACAGGGAGGGCGTGGCTAATAGCAACCTGAGCGACTGCATCGCGGGAGTCCCAGACCGCACGGGCAAGCGCAGCAGTAGAGAAGGTCTCACGGTCATCAGAGGAGGGATCAGCAGGGAGGGCAGCAGGTGCGGGGGGGCGGGGGAGCAAGCCGTCTTCATGGACAACCAAAGAGTGGCCATCCTGGCGCTGACCTGTAAGGTGGCGGCGGAGATCGGAGAGCCAGGCGGCGAAGTCAACCGCATGGCCCTTGGCGTCCAGTCGGAGCACGAAGTCCGCCATCGTGCAGGGTCAGCGGCACAGCTCCACAAGAACAAAGCGACGCAGGAACACAGCGACAGCCCCCTCCAGCACGGCGGCCGCGAAGCGCCTCATCACGGGCGAGCAGAAGAGACGGAGCCCGAGGTGGCACGGCAGGACGAGCCGGGGCGAAGGGGCTAGGCATGTGCTGGCGGGGCCACGAAGGCGCGGCGGGGCCAGGCAGGCGCGGCGGGGCCAGGCAGGCGCGGCGGGGCCAGGCAGGCGCGGCGGGGCCAGGAGGCGCGGCAGGGCGAGGCAGGCGCGGCGGGGCCAGGAGGCGCGGCAGGGCCAGGCAGACGCAGCGGGGACGGGCAGGCGCGGCGAGGCCAGGCAGGCGCGACGGGCTAGGAAGGCGCGGCGAGGCCAGGCAGGCGCGGCGGGGCGAGGCAAACGCGTCGGGGCCAGGCAGGCGCGGCGGGGCCAGGCAGGCGCGGCGGGGCCTGGAGGGCCGGCAGGGCGAGGCAGGCGCGGCGGGGCCAGGAGGCGCGGCAGGGCCAGGCAGACGCGGCGGGGCCAGGCAGGCGCGGCGAGGCCAGGCAGGCGCGACAGGCCAGGCAAGGGCGGCGAGGCCAGGAGGCGCGGCAGGGCGAGGCAGGCGCGGCGGGGCCAGGAGGCGCGGCAGGGCCAGGCAGACACGGCAAGGCCAGGCAGGCGCGGCGAAGCCAGGCAGGCGCGACGGGGCCAGGCAGGCGCGGCGGGGCCAGGCAGGGGCGGCGGGGGGCCCAGGAGGGGCGCGGCGGGCTAGGAAGCGCTACAGGTGCCCAGGAGGGGCGCGACGGGCTAGGAGGCACACGGTGCCCAGGAGAGGTGCGACGGGGCCTAGGAGGCACGAGGGGGCCAGGAGGGGCACGACAGGCTAGGAGGCGCGGCAGGGGCCCAGGAGGGGCGCGACGGGCTAGGGGGCACGACAGGGGCCCAGGAGAGGTGCGCCAGGTTAGGAGGCGCGACGTGGGCCCAGGGGGGGGCGCGGCAGGGCCTAGGAGGCGCGGCAGGGGCCCAGGAGGGGCGTGACGGGCTAGGAGGCGCGATAGGGGCCCAAGAGGGGCGCGCCAGGTTAGGAGGCGCGACGGGGGCACAGGGGGGACGCGACAGGGCCTAGGAGGCGCGGCAGGGGCCCAGGAGGGGCGTGACGGGCTAGGAGGCGCGAGAGGGGCCCAGGAGGGGCGCTACGGGGCCTAGGTGGGGGCAGCGCGACGGGGCCTAGGTGAAATCGCGACGGGGCCTAGGTGAAATCGCGACGGGGCCTAGGAGGCACGGGCGGAAGCGATAGGTGGGGGGGGTCGAACCTACGGATGATACCATGTAAAGAAGAAAAGTTTAACAAGTGTTGAATAGAGAGAAAGAACAAGGGTATATACCTAAGAGTGTTGTACCGTCTAAGAGGTGACACTATACAGTCTATACAAATATGAGTTATACATATATTTGACAGTTGTATCCTCTACAGTAAAATTCAGTAAGCCTACCAAGCCTACAATTATATACTAACATATATAATTTAACTCCATGGACTCTCTTACCGACGGGTCTTTTGTCCGGGAGAATACGGTGGTAGCAAGATCGGCTAACATTACACTGCATCCGCCACAATAATGGTTGCGGAGATTTTATGGTGTCCAAATTCCAGAAATACACGCCATGACCTTCTTGTCAAAGTAAGAACGAATGATAACTAGAAGTGGAAACCTAGAACAAATACTAGTTGGTTGTACTCACTAGAAGCATACCTCAGTCTAGCCCATAACTTCTACATAGCTAATATGTATAAGTTGACACACCCCCTAGGCTAGACAAGGGGTGAAACTAAACAAGAAGCAAACAGCTCAGGGCGGCACTACTAGTCCAACCACTGAGGCAGGGGTCGGGAGACCGGTCAGCAAGAATACAACCAAAACTAAAGCAAGCCAGGGTGGCACTACTAGTCCAGCCACTGAAGGTAAGGCCACAAGGCCAGTCTGACAGGCATATATAATAGAGAGTACACAATCAGGATCCTAACAGGGGAGCAGCTACAGGAACAAGACCAAGCTGTACACAGTGCCGCTGATGATCTCTGGGCGCAAGCGCCTTAGTAAAGATATCAGCTGTGTTGGCACCTGAGGCCAAGTGAACTACGCGGGCCTGGCGGCGCTGCTGTAGCTCGCGCAGGAGGAAGTACCGCAGCTGGATATGCTTCGCTCTGCCCTCAAGCCGAGGCTCCTGACACAGGAGAATCATGGCCCTGTTGTAAGCGTACAAGACCGGGGCAGAGCTAGGCCGCTCACCTAAGTCTGTGAGCAAGAAGGTCAGCCAGCGGAGCTCCTGTGCCGCCATGGCACCAGCGTAGATCTCAGCCTCACAGCTAGACTGAGCCACAGACGGCGAGCGAGTGGATCTCCAAGAGATAGCACCCGAACCAAGACAAAAACAGTAGCCCTGCGACAACCTGAGCATCTCAGCGTCGTCTGCCCAAGAAGCGTCTGTGTGCCCAGTAAGGACCACTGACCTGCGTCCTCCTAGCACTAACCCCATGCCCGATGTACTAGCAAGATAACGCAAAACCCTCTTAGCAGCAGACCAGTGTTGAGGTTGGTGTCTGCCTGTAGCCACAAAGCGAGCCAGTATGCTAAGAGGGTATGCGAAAACTGGGCGAGTGCAAGTCATCAGGTACATGAGGCAACCCACCAGCTCTGCGTAGGGGCCACTGGGCTCTACTGGCTCCTCAGGAATGGGAGCAGAGAGCCCATGGTCTACAAGTAGAGGTGTGGGCTGTGCGGAGGAGAACTGAAGACCAAACCTCTGAAGGACCTGACGCACCAAGTGTGACTTGGTCAGAGTGATGGTGCGCGCTGCTCTGTCCCTAGAGATCTGCAGGCCGAGATAGCGACGCAGCTCTCCAAGGTCAGTGCAGGTGTGTCTCTTCAGCAGCTCAGCCTTCACAGAGGCCAGTGCGTCCCTGTCAAGAGTAGCGAAGACCAGGTCATCTACGTAGACAAGGATGTAGAACGGAGTCTGGCCGGAACGCACAAAGAGTCAAGGGTCAGCAGAGGACGGAAAGAACTGCAGGTCTGCTAACGTGGCACGTAGCGTGTCTTGCCACTCGCGGGGAGCCTGACGCTGGCCGTAAACCGGGCGCCTGAGAAGCCACTGGGTCCCAGGAGGGAAGGTACCAGTGAAGCCCTATGGTCGACGCAGGTAGACCTGCTCGTGTAGGCTGCCTTGAAGAAAGGCTGTAGAGAAGTCGAGGGAGTGAAGCTCGTAGTCACGCTGTGCTGCTACGTGTAGCAGCGCCCAAAGAGTGGTCATCTTCGGGGTCGGGGCGAAGGTCAGGAAGAAGTCAACCCCCTCGCGCTGACTGAAACCTCTGGCCACGTAGCGCGCCTTGAAGACAGGCGGCTCTCCAAGGGGGCGCTTCACCTTGAAGAGCCACCGACCATCGACTACGTTCACCCCAGGCGGGGGAACTGCGTCGACGTAAGTGCTGGTGGACCTCCAATATCACAGGATCGAATGTGTCGAGGAAAGGTTGCACTATCGATCAGTACAAGGCGCTTTTATACTTCCAAAGTACATCAGGTAACCAGGTTTATCTTATCCTAAAGAAATAGACCCTTCTAGAAGATAGAATCACCCTGCGTATAGCCACGCGAGGCTATTGGCTTTAAGGGATTACGGCAGGATTACGCCAGATAGCGCACCAGTACATCCCAAGCCTGGTCGGTGATATAATTACAATAGCAGGATAAACCAAAGGTTAAGGAAAAAGGGAGAATAGGAAACCAAATGAGATGAGAGAAATGAACGAGGAAGGAAATAAGAAAACGGGGTCGTACTCTCACACTTCCCCCCCTCAAAGCTGGGTGGTAGAAGTAACACCCTGCTTGACAAGGTAGTCATGCAGAGGACGACGGGCGTTACCCATGTCGGACTCTGGGACCCAGCTGTCCTCAGAAGGATCATAACCCTTCCAACGGATGAGAAGCTCCACGGTGCCATTCCGACGTCGGCGGTGTGCTAGCACGGACTCGACCTCGTACTCAGGTTCATTGTGGACGAGGACGGGTGGCGGCGGCGGCGGTTGGCGTCCGACGAAGATCGTGTTCGGATCCCGGTAGGGCTTCAGAAGCTGGACATGGAAGGCGTTGTGAATCTTCCAGGTAGCTGGCAGGCGTAAGCGGAAGGTAACAGGAGTGACCTGTGCTTCAACGAGAAAAGGCCCGCAGAAGCGAGGTCGAAGTTTAGATGGGAGGTGGCTGGTGTCCAGGTTGCGGGTGTCAAGAAGCACCTGGTCTCCCACCGTGATGGTGTGGTCGTTGCGATGGCGATCGGCCTGGCGCTTTTGTTGCTGTTGAATGTCGAGGAGGCGCTTATGGGTCCGATCCCAAAGCTGATGCATGGTTGTGATGAAATCATGTGCAGGTTGTACCGTAGCAGATGTTGTCGGTTTTTGTGGTGTGAGTGGGTGGCGTCCGTAGCAGAGGAAGAACGGCGTCTGTCCAGTAGCGGCATGCGTAGCATTGTTGTAAGCAAACTCTAGTACGGGCAGGTGCAAGTCCCATTTGGAGATGTCGTCCTTGCAGGCTGCTCGGAGGAGTTGCTCCACAATCTGGTTAAGGCGCTCGGTCTGTCCGTCTGTCTGCGGATGGTATGCGGATGACATGGCGAGTTTGGTGCCGAGTAGAGACATGAGTTCCTTCCAGAACTTGCTGGTGAACTTGGGGTCTCGGTCGGAAATGAGTGTGGTTGGGATGCCATGCTGTGAGATGATATGACGAACGAAGAGCTGTGCTGTCTCCTCGGTGCGTGCCGTCGTGTGTGTCGGGATGAAGTGTCCCATTTTGGAGAACTTATCAATGACGACAAGGATGGCGTCATGACCGCTGGAGGTAGGTGGTAACCCGGTGATGAAGTCTAGGCTAACCACTTGCCATGGCTGTTCTGGGACAGGAAGAGGCTGCAGTAGTCCCGCCTTTTTCTGCTTGCTGCTCTTCATCCGCTGACATGTATCACACGAGGTGACGAATTTCTGGACGTCGTCTACCATGTGGGGCCAGTAGTAGTGTTTGGCGATACCGGTGAGCGTCTTGTTGCTACCGAAGTGTCCGGCGAACAGGATGTCGTGGTATTCTTCGAGTAGTAACTGGCGCAAAGGAGGGTAATTGGGTACCCAGATTTTTGTTGAGCCCTTCCGGTACGCGATGTCACTGTCCCACTGAAGCAGATGTCGCTTTTCTGCCAAGGGAATTTCGGGGTCGGTGGCGTACCCGTGTGCGAAGAGCCCCTTGAGTAGTGGATTCATCCCTTCGGCCTGGATAGCGGCAACGTGTGCTGGCCGGCTGAGGGCGTCTGCTTTGTTTTTGTGGCCGGGCTTGTACACGATGTCGTAGTGGAAGTGTGTCTCGAGGAAGTCAATCCACCGGACCTGCCGCCTGGAAAGGGTTGGTTGTGTCTTCAGATATTTCAGACTGCAGTGGTCGGTGTAGACTGTTGTTTGACGTCCTTCGAGATAACATCTCCATGCTTTGAAAGCGATGACAATAGCAAGGGCCTCTTTGTCGTGTATCGGGTAGTTGAGTTCTGCCCCGTGCAGTTTCTTGCTGAGGTAGGCAATTGGTTGCAGTCCATTCCCCTGGTCTTGCATCAAGACTGCTCCCACGGCCTGATCGCTGGCGTCTGCTTCAATGACGTAGTCACGTTCGGGATCTGGCAAGATGAGCACCGGTGCGGATGTCAGTGCTTGTTTCAGCTGCTCCATGGCTTCCTGGTGCTTCGTCTCCCATTTGTAGGGCGTGTTCTTCTTCAGCAGATTCGTGAGTGGTGCCGCGAGTTTCGCATACTGTGGCACGAACCTGTTGTAGTAATTAGCGAAGCCGAGGAACTGCTGCAACTCCTTCACGTTCTCGGGCGTCTTCCACGTGCGTACGGCCTCGATTTTCTTGGGGTCGACGTGAACTCCTCGAGCGTTCACCATGTGTCCTAGGAACTGGATTTTTTCAAGGGCGAATTCGCTCTTGGACAGTTTGACGTAAAAACGTTCCCGTCGAAGAATTTCGAAGACGCGTCGCAGGTGTTCGACGTGCTGCTTCATGTCGCGCGAGTAGATGAGGATGTCGTCCAGGTACACCACCACGCATTCATCCAGAAGTGGTCGTAGAATGTGGTTCATTTCGGCTTGGAACGTTGCCGGCGCGTTGGTGAGTCCGAACGGCATTACCAAATACTCGTACGATCCGTACCGAGTTCGAAAAGCAGTTTTGTGGATAGAGTTGTCCGCCATCCGTATCTGCCAGTATCCGGACCGCAGATCCAGTTTGGAAAATACCGTAGCTCCCCGAAGCTGGTCAAGCAGGTCATCGATTCGCGGTATCGGATATTTATTCTTGATGGTCTGCTTGTTAAGAGCTCGGTAGTCGATGCACATGCGCAGGCTTCCGTCCGGTTTCGGGGTGAAGAGTACTGGGGCACCGTAGGGCGAAGTGGATGGCCGGATGAGTCCTTTGGCTAGGAGATACTCGATCTGTTTTTTCATGTCAGTCAGCTCCGTAGGGCTGAGCCGGTATGGTGCTCGGAAGGTCGGCTTCGAACCCGGTTCCTCCACGATCTCGTGTTGATGCGTTCGGTATGGCGGTAGCTCGTTCGGAAGATCGTCAGGAAGAATGTCTTGGAACTCCTTCAATAATTCCTTGATTTTTTCTGGAGGTTCCGAGGCTTCCTCTCCGTCATTCTCCACCTCTGTTGCTATCGCCAGGAACCCGGTGTCGGTCCGCTTCACGTCCTTCTCGAATCGTGCGAGCGTCTCTACTGGGATATCTCCAGTATCGTCCCAGTTGGGTAGCTGTACTCTCCGTCCATTGTTGTAGATGCTTGCGGTGCGGTTCACCCAGTTGATCTCGGGGTTGAATCTTTTTAAAAAGTCTCGCCCGAAGATCAAGTCAAGCCCTTTGATGTTGGTGATGGGGAGTGCAGGTCTCCAGCGCAGTGGTCCGATTTGTAGATGTAGCACTGCTTCGCCGTATACTGGTAACTTGCTCCCGTCCACCATCGTTGCAGAGAATCCTGAGGGCTTGTACTCTCCCCGTAGTCGGTCGATTACTGCCTTGTCGCAGACGGTGTGTGATGCTCCGCTGTCCACGAGTGCTTGGAGGCGTCGTCCTTTGCAGATGACCTCGAGCACGAGGGGCAGTCGTTGCTCGGAGTACCCAAAGATGGTTTCATTGATTGGGTCATAGGGTACATCCCAATACTCCGTACACACCTTTGTGTTGCGGTCTACTCCTGAGCTGGGAGCTGGCCAAGGCTGCTTGGAGAACGGCTCTTCTCCAGGGCCCGGAGTTTCTTTGACGACTGTGCGTGTCACTGATGCCGAAGAACTGGATGCATCCGTAGGAGGAGTTCGGGGTTTGTGCAGCTTCTTGTAGACCCCCAGCTTCCTCTTGAGCTGCTTCAGCTCCACCGACGTCTTCCCTGGGGAACGGGTAGTCGTTGTGGGCTGGTGTCGGGAGAGGACGTTGACTCCGTGGAAAGGTCGGCTTCTTTCCACACTCCTTAATTTTTTCCCCATGTTGTCCGGTACCGGTATGATCTCCACAGCTTTCTGCTTCTTTTGGAGTCCCTCCCGTAGTTTCTCCAAGGCTCTAGCCCCTCGAAATTCATAAGTTTTCATTAAAGCATCTTTATAAGATAACTTTAACGAATTCTTATAATTTCTTGGGTCTTCAAGGAGTTTCCCCGTCTCGGCAGAGTCTTTTTTCGCGGAGTCGTATTTTTCCTCGGCGATTTTCCCTGGCGAGGACTGGTCGTGGGGTGGAGATTTTCCCCCATCATTTCCTCCTTCTCGCGTCGAATCAGCTTCGTCGAAGTTGATTTTCCCGGAATCCCGTGGCCGATTTCGGATCTTTTTATTTTCGCCAGCTAGATCCGCAATCACTGGCGACTCCCGTTTTTTGTCTTCTGATTGGCCGAAAGATTTCCGCCACTGTTGCGTGCCCGATACTCTGCGCGTGCGGTCTTCATTTTGCTGCAGTCGAAGATTCGGTGGCCCGGCACCCCGCAAAAATCACACGTGTAGTTGGTGTTTTTCGGACGTGGCCGCCCCTCGAATCTGTCGACTTCCATCGGGTCGGCGAACGTGGGGTGAGCCGAGCGGTCGCCCTGTCGCGTACTGCCGACGTGCGTCCGTCGTGTTCCGGCGTTGACCATGTCGAAGCGCTCCGCTGCCGAAACGACGTCACTGTAGCTCGCGTAGTTTGACGCAGCGACTTGTCGTTTGACTTCGGTCTTCAGCCCGGCGAGGTATGATTGTACTTTTTCCCCTTCGGTCAGGTCGGGAATGCGGTTATAAAATTCCTCCATCTGCTGCGTGTACTGCGCTACACTCCCGAACTGTCGGTGCCGATGAATTTTTTCCCGGGCAAGGAAACTCGAATTTATCGGTTCGAAGCGTTTCAGCAGGTCGGTGCGGAACTGCTGCCACGTGGCTTCACCGTGGATGAAAGTACTGTTGTCGCCAATCCACTCGAGTGCCGGCCCTCGCATCAGTGTCGCCGCGAGTCGTACGCGTTGACCGTCCCAGACTGGCGAGCTCCATCCGACGGCTGCGAAGTAGATCTCCATCCCGGCGATCCATCTGCGGGCGTCGGAGTTTCGATCGCTCGGATCGAACGGCTCAGGTGGGCGCGGTTTCGGAGCCTCGAGAAACTGCTGCGACTGCTGCGTCGTCGCCGTTGCCGTCTCGTGCTGCGCTCCGGAGAGTCGAGTTACTCGCTCGAACTGATTTCGCCACGCTTCGCGATCCGCTCGCATTTCCTCCTGAAGGGCTGCGATGCGCGCGAAGAGCTGCTGGGTAACCTCGGCGGTGTCGAAGGTTGCCATCCTGTTCAAAACACGCACGGAGGGGGTAATTCGAAAATCGCGGAGCTGGTGCTTACCAGAATCGGCGTCGAATTGGTCGCCCCCGGCGGTTTTTCGAGGCAGGATCCCCGCTGCTGCTGCTTAGCTGAGCGCGGTCGAGTGAGAAAAGCTCTGATTACCAAGTGTCACAGGATCGAATGTGTCGAGGAAAGGTTGCACTATCGATCAGTACAAGGCGCTTTTATACTTCCAAAGTACATCAGGTAACCAGGTTTATCTTATCCTAAAGAAATAGACCCTTCTAGAAGATAGAATCACCCTGCGTATAGCCACGCGAGGCAATTGGCTTTAAGGGATTACGGCAGGATTACGCCAGATAGCGCACCAGTACATCCCAAGCCTGGTCGGTGATATAATTACAATAGCAGGATAAACCAAAGGTTAAGGAAAAAGGGAGAATAGGAAACCAAATGAGATGAGAGAAATGAACGAGGAAGGAAATAAGAAAAGGGACAAGTGGTGTAACGGGGTCGTACTCTCACATCCAAGATGCCATCTCCTGCTCCATGGCAGCTATCCACTGAGAGGCCCAAGGTCCCGAGGTGGCCTCAGCGTAGGTGCGAGGGGTCGGGATGTCGAAGGCGTCTGGGTCACCCTCAGGGACTAACAGCATAGAGCAGAGATGGGGAGCAGCCTCGGAAAGGAAAGCAAGCTCGTACTGCCTGTCCTCTAGGACGTCACTGCCAAGGGCAGGAGCACCCCCGACGGACGGAGGACGGGCAGGGTCAGAGACAAGAGCGGTAGCGTAGTCAAGGCGGCAGGTAGAGGCGAAGTCAGCGACAGCTACGACAAGCGCGTCAAGGCGCGGGACAGGAACAGCAGGGTCGGTAACAAGAGAGGCAAGGACCCGAGGGACAAGGGGACGAGCAACATGGAGGTAGTCAGAGAACGGAGGAGGTGCAACAACAAGGGACGAGGGGGGAGGGGACGGGAGGAGGGGAGGACAAGACGAGCGGGAACGGAGCAACATAGGGTGGGTGGGCAAGACAGGAGAGCCGGGACGAGCACGGGAGGGACGGCGAGCCAAAACGTGAGACGGAGGTGTAGGGTCAGGGGACAGCGGAGGAGACACAGGAGGGGAACGAGGAGGAAGACGGGCCGGAGACGAGTCTGGCGGCGGGAACACAAGACCGTAGACAGGAAGGTCAGCTGGCGGTGGGGGACACACCGTTGCGCGGTCCGGGGAGGGAAGGCCGAGCAGGCGGAGAGCGGAGACCGGCGGCGACGGCTGCTGCGGCGGCGATGACGGCTGGGCCGGAACGCTGGGACCAGCAGAGGCAGAACAACGGTCGGCATAACACTCAACAGCAGCACCCCCTGAACCAACACCCCCAGAGCGAGAACCCCCTCCAACACCAGTGGCACCACCAGAAGCCGCAGGACGAACACCCTCCTCCACACCAGCACCCCCAGGGGCCAAGAGCGGCGGCGACAGTGGTGGCGACGGCTGCGGCGGCGGCAGCGGCGGCGGCGGCTGCAGCGGGGTCGGCGACTGCGACAGCGGGGGCGGAGGCACCAGGGAAGGGGGACGCAGCAAGGACAGACCGAAGGTACCACCAGAGTCAGCAGACTCCTCAACGGGGACAACCGACGGGAGGGGAGTGACGTGAGAGACACCAGACGGGGCAAGACGAGGCGGGAGAGGGGCATGGGCTACCGGGGGAGAGGGAGCAAGGAACAGGGGGGGGGCAACTGGGAGACCTCGGTGAGGGAAGTGGCGGTAGAAGGAGACGGACTCGTCAAAGGTAACGTCACGAGAGTGGAGGAAGCGGTGAGACGGCGGGTGGTAGAAAAGCCAGTCACACGAGTCCATGGGGAAATCGAGGAAGACAAAGGGGACAGTGCAGGCAGTGAGCTTGTCTGTGCCAGGGGCACGAACGTGAGCAAGGCAGCCCCAGACGTGGAACACAGACACGTCACCGAGGGACCCGGTCCAAAGGAGGGTCGGCGAAACCTGCGGCCGCTGGGAGCGTGGCCACAGGTTGAGCTAGTGAGCAGCGTAGCGAACAGCGAACGGCCACAGAAAATGGGGGGCATCGGCATGGATCATGGAGGTACGGGCGACCTCCATGACCAAGCCGATGCGGCGCTCAGCAACCCCATTCTGCTGTGGCGAGTCCGGCAAGGTGTACGACTGGCTGATGCCCTCCGCACGACAAAACTGTCCAAGCCGACCAGAGGCGAACTCGCCGCCACGGTCAGAGTGGAGACACAACACGGGGAGACCGCGGTGGAGATGCGCAGCCACAACCCACGGAAGAAGAACGTCGGGCACGTCGGCCTTCCGCTCCAGGGGAACCACCGTGGTGTAGCGCTCGACGAGAACAAGGAAGTAGCACTCACCGCGCGGTCCGGGGACGGGGGCAGGGCCCCAAACGTCCAGGTGCAGGGTCTGAAGGGGGGCAGTAGCAAGGCGCAGCGAGGAGAAGTGAGGAGCATGGTGGAGCCGACCCTCGACGCAAGGCGTACCGGTGGCGCAGTCGAGGGAGGAAGGGCAGGGAGCGACGCGGGGAGACCTAAGACAAGACCGTGCTGGGACATGTGACGTAGACGCGGGAGGGCAGGGTTACCTAAGCGGTGGTGCCAGAGAAGGGAGGGGTGAGTGAGGGACCGACACGAGCAAGCTGCAGCAACGTGGGAGGACGCACCAACCGGGGGGGAAGCGGTGTGTAGGGTAAACAGACCGGACACCGGGTCCCGGGGGAACGTTGCAAGAGGGGAACCGGAGACAGCCTCAGAACAGACAGCGAACCGCTCATGCCCGGGGAACGTGGTGGTGACGCCGAGGTCCTGGAGACAGCCGACACCAACCAGGTTCCTGGAGAACGAGAGAACGTGGAGGTCTGTAAGGGAGCCCGAGGGAACTGCTGGACAGGGAAGGGACGTAGAACTGCGCGCGACGACAGGACCCGCAGAGGGGTCAGCGAGAGAGACAACAGCAGGTGCAGCAAGCGGCGTGAGCATGGAACGGTCGCGGAAGAAGCAGGCAGAAGCCCCGGAGTCGAGAGTGAAGGACAGCGACGCAGTGGCGGAGGCCGGGGACGGAGCCTGTGCAGCGACTAGACTAGGCAACCTAGGCAGTCCTACTCCTGACGCAGCGGGGGAAGCTAAGCTACACAACGGTGCAACACCTAAGCTAGAGTACACAGGGTAATGAGATCCAGCAACACTAGAAGCGTCAGAATACAAGGCATGCAAAGCAGCACCTATCTGATCCATGTCTAACTCAAAGATTGGCACGCCCTGGCGGAGCAGGCTGTGCCAGTCGGGGAGGTCCGGGGCCGGGCCAAAGCGACGACGAAAGAGATCATCGAGGCGGCGGAAACAGCGGGCAGTCGGGTGCGGGTGGCGGCACAGAGTGCCGCGAAGAGGCCCGGTCTGAAGCTGGTACTGGCAGGTGACAGCACTGGAGCCGCCGGTAGACGCCAAGCTGCGCGGGCCGCCACCACGGCCACTACCTCCGGAGGTGCCGGGCCAACCAGGCGGAAGACGGGCCCACTGCTGTAGCGACTGCTGCTGGGACGGTGACTGCTGCTGGGGCGGCGGCTGCGGCTGGGGCTGCTCCTGCTGCGGCTAAAGCTGCTGCTCCTGCCCACCAGTGGGAGTCCCCGCAGGCGGACTACCGTCACCACCACTACCGCCACCACCCCTACCTCCCTGGCGACCACGGCTACCGCGGCGCGAGTGCTGCTGCGGGTGGACCGCACCAGCCGTCTCGGTGAGAGGGGCCGCCGAGGCGAGCGCAGCCGAAACGTCAGTGAACGTACACTGGGAGGGGGCACAACCGCGAAAGATAGAAACTGCCGAGGCACCACTCGACTGAGCGATAGTACGCTGGCGAGTCTCGATCTCTGTGAGGGTATCGACAAAGGCAGTGAGGGTGAGATCACCCGGGTGCTGGCTAAGGAAGTGATCGCAAGCACTAGCTAGGCGTCCGGCAGACGCATGGCGATAAAATAGAGTGTCATGAAGAAAGGGGGGGGGAGCGCAGTGAGCTGGGCGGCAGTGCTGGCAGTGCGATAGCGGGTCTCTAGGGCAAGCAGGTGAGTGGCAAAGTCTGCAAAGGTAGGGAAAGCTGCAAGGTCTGGGAAAAGCATAGGGAAGAGCAGGCGACCAGCAGAAGCAGACGCGGGTGTGGAATAGCGAGCAATAACAGCGTCTAAGTAAGCTTTGGCCGTCTCAATAGTAGCAAAACGCGAGCGCTCAGAGATAGGGAGGGCGTGGCTAATGGCAACCTGAGCGACTGCATCGCGGGAGTCCCAGACCGCATGGACTCAGTCTCTGGAAAGATCCTAAGGGCTTTTCTCTGCCCAACATGGTATGAGAGCTGGTCAGAGACCAAACTCCCAGCAACTACACTCTATCTACAATCAGTTCATCAACGACTTCACTGATTACAAGTCATGGACAACAAGGGCAAGAAAACCTCTACGGGCTCACCCAGTGCCCAAGACACTCAACCCGGCAACTCTGGACTGCACACTTCAGGACTGCAAACCGAGACCGGCACTGCTCAAGAAACAACAGGAAGAGCACCAGAAATGGTGACCCCATCACCCTCTTCAAGCGTGGACCCGAACCTTATGGAAAGGTTCTTCAGCTTCATGTCGCACTTCGACCAGCAGCAGCAGACAAGGACCAAACTCCCAGCAGGACACTTGCGCATTCAACACAGAGCAACGGAGGAAACATGGGATTAGCGCCGATGAGCCTCGACAACTCATCGTTCGGGCGACACAATCAAGCGCCTACCTTTGCGCCCTATCACTCTTCACCGGGGACGTTCGAGTTCATGCCGCCCCGTGCCCAACCAACAGCAGCTGCATCACAACAGACACCAAACGAGATATTAAGTCTCCAAGCGCAGTTTTCGCACGTGATCAAACAGCAGACATCCTCACCGTTCAACGGACACGACTTCTTTACCTGGAGTTTTGAGTTCGAGCTGCTGATGGAGGCCGCGCACCTCTTGGGATACTTCAACGGGTCCCTGCCATTTCCAAGCAATGGCACTGCAAAAGAGCAACAAATTTTTACGTATCAGTCGCTGCTGGCGTATGCTATTCTCCTGCGGAACCTGTCACCACAAGAACAGCAAAGCATCATAACGTATCGGAGTAATGGAAACTCCGCGGAACTCGCATGGCATCACCTCAAGTGTCTCTATCAAGCAAACGACAGCGTGACACAAAGCAGACTCATGCAGCAGCTGACAACAATACAGATGAAGACCGGGGAAAAGGCGGTGCAGTATATGAGTCACTGCCAGACGCTCCGCGACCGCCTGCTTCGGTGCGGAGGAACAATCACTGAAGAAAGCTTCGTGACTCTTGTCCTCGCTGGGCTCGGGCCAGAATGGAGAACCACCCGCTCGCTTCTTCGCGCCCACGGACGAATCTCGGAGATGCACCTCTGCGCCGAGCTCCATGCTGAACAACAGGAGATGGACCTGTTTGAAGAAAGACAACCAAGGAAACAGCAACCGTTCATTTCCTACACTCAACGCAGGAACGACAACAACTACAACCGACGCGGCAAGCAAGATAAACGCGACAACAGAGGACTCACCATTGTGCCGCCGTTCTGCCACAACTGTCAAACATCCGGACACTCCAAAGTCAACTGCACACGCCCCCGAGTTTATCGTCCAGTAGACCCACAAGTCGCTTCCACTCAAGAAAGTCCGCCGAGGCATTCCTCCACATCTACACAAGGCACACCGAACATTATCAACTACATGGTACACATCGACAACTGCGCACCCGGATCACCACCCACTTACGCTCCAGACGAAGAAGAACTGTCGCCGCCGCGTTCACAAGGACTTCAGGTCAACCCAACGTATGCTGCAGTCGCCAACGCCGAACCCACCGGGAGAAACACTTGGTTCTTGGACAGCTGCTGCGGCCAACATATGTGTTCCTCCAGGCGCTTCGTGCAACGAGAGCGACGTCTCAACCGTGATGTCATCATCACCGTCGCCAACAACGAGAATCTGAAAACAAACAGGCAAGGTGTCATTCAGCTTCAGTCAATGGAGACGAACGTCATACTGCAACTCAATAAAGTTCTAATCGTCGACAACATGGGATACAACTTACTCAGCGTCAGTCAGTTAATGGCAAAAGGGATTCACCTGGAATGCGAATCGGACTCCAACGAATTTCGCCTTTACCACGGGAAGGGCGGTCTCTTCATCGGTCGCGCTCTCCTGAAGTCGGGCGTCTTCGTGTTGGATTTCGTCCCCGACAGCGGAACTGCCGACAGCGATGGCATCGTGTCGTTCGCCGCCTGGACGCACCCGCCGGATCTTGACCCCGACTTCACCCCAGATGGATTTTGGTACTCCAACACCATACCTGCAGCCGAGAGAACACGAGCGTTAGCAGTCATTCGACAAGAAAGACAAGTACCAGCAAGCGTCCCTTCCCCGACATCACCTGCAGTAGCAGCAGCAGGACGCAGCCGAGTACCATGACCAACAATCCGAGGACCGCCAACCGAAGCAGATCAACTTATGCCCATCACACGAGAAGTCTGTCGCAGTCCCGCCACGGTGGTCGCGTTCTTCTCCAACGCCGACATGTACCAACGCTCGCCCGGCCATCGCGCTCCCGACGACATCCGGCACAAACGCCTCGGGCATCCTGCAAACAGCAAAGTAATACAAACCATCCAAGCCGAAGTGTTAGAACGAAACGCTCTTCATACAACGAGCGGCCAAGAACTTCGACGACCACGCGCACGATGCTTCACGTGCCCCGAAGCCGATCTTCCACACCAACCTTTTCCATCACATCACAACCCAAGCGCACCTGCATACGCAACGATGGAAAAAGTTTACAGCGACATCTTAAACATGCCTCGTGACGACAGTGAAGCCGACTTCAACTACGTCCTCACGTTCATCGATGCAGCAACAAGATACGTCTGGCACTACAACCTCAAGACACGCAATCAAGCTTTCGAAGCTTTCACGACGTGGCTCCCCATCGCTGAACGAGAATCAGGAACTAAACTCAAGAGCTTCCAGTCAGACGGCGCACTGGAATACCAGTCACAACGATTCAGGACCTACTTGGCGCAAAGAGGAATCAGAACCCTAGTGTCTCTGCCCTATGCTCACCAGCAGCAAGGGGGTCGCAGAAAGAATGAACCGGACCTTGCAGACGACGATGCGGAAGCTGCTCCTGGGAATGAGACTTCCCAACACACTATGGCCAGACGCGATGACACATGCAGTCCACCTGCACAATTTGTTGTCCTCGTCCTCGCTTCCCAACAACGCATCACCGCACCTGCTGTGGACAAGAAAAAGGGGCAGCACAAAATTACTTCGGGTTTTCGGCTGCATGGTACAGTACAAACCCCACACAGCCCGAGCAGGACGCTTCACTCAACGAGCACGGTGGGGACTACACCTCGGCATCGCCAAACATTTTCAAGCATGAAAAATCCTCGACATACAAGACAAAAATACCGTGGCATCATGTGATGTGATTTTCTACGAGCGACTGACGCTGCAGAATTACCTGGACAACGTCGCCAACACAGACGACCCCACCGATGGCTTCGTGGGCCTTCGGTCCTTCGCCGACCGTGCCGCCGAAGCTGACGCAGCAGAAGAAGACGTACCTGGAGCTTCGGAAGCTGCCGGACCACTCCCTTACAGTTCCGTGCCGGTTACACTCGACGACAACAATCCTCTTGATAGCAACAACCTCGACACCCATTACCACTTCGCTGACCAAGGTTACGATACACCTCACCCGGTCGACACGAATGTCTCAGAACGCATCGGCCCAAACTTCTTACCTGATCCAGAAGATGGTGACGAAGCAGCCTATTCCGGGAATGAAAATTCCCCTCGACACACACCCACGGGACTGCAGATACTCGGCTTATGGGTCTCCGTCCAGCACCCGCCGCCGCCGTCTCCGCGCGAGCCAACGACTCTGTCGCAGGCTCTGGGGGGGCAACATAAGGCGAAATGGAAGGAGGCAATGGAAAAGGAACTGAAAGCTCTGCAAGACCGAAATACATGGAAGCTGGTACCTGCAACGAACATCAACGGGAACTAATACTCTCAGGAAAGTGGGTGTACCGCATCAAGACTAATGCGGACGGCTCCATCGAACGATTCAAGGCTCGATGGGTCGTACGAGGTTTCGATCAACGATACGGAACCGACTACACAGAAACATTCGCCCCCGTCTCCCGTCACACCTCCTTGCGCATTCTACTCACCGTCGCGGCCACGAAGAAACTACCACTGCGCCAGATCGACGCCGCAAACGCCTTCCTGTACGCACCTGTGGATGCCGAGATCTTCGTCGAGCAGCCCCACGGATTCATCGACGACCCCACAAAGTATGCCATCTGATAAAATCCCTTTACGGGATCAAGCAAGCTCCGCGGCTTTGGCAGCAGCATCTTCACGGTCACCTCGTCAGAATCGGGTTCCTATAGCTGCCGCACGACCAAGGCATGTACCGACTACAGAAGGAAAGGGGTTTTATCCTACTCATCATCTACGTCGACGACCTACTCTACATCGGCTCTACGATCGACATCGCCACCTGGTTTGAAGGGGAGCTGAGAAGTGACTTGACACTCACGGTATCAAACACCGTGACCTAGTATTTGGGTCTGAACGTCGTCGAAGAGAACTCGGCGTTCTACCTATACGCTGGAAAATACGCAGGCGTTGTCGCGAAAAAAATCGGACTAACACCAACTATGGTCACGACTCCCTACCGCTACGGGAACAACAACGATACCTCCGCAAAACTCCCCGCGAAGCAAATCCAGGAGTATCAGCAGAAGCTCGGCTGCCTACTATTCGCAGCAGTAACCTGTCGACCAGACCTATCTTACAGCGCGAGCCAACTGGCGACACATCTGAAGCAGCCGGAACAAGAAGATCTCGAGGAACTAAATCGGGCACTACTCTATTTCGTCTCTACGCCCGACGACCGGACTTACCTATAGTAAAGCAACAGCATCGTCCGTACAACTACTCGGATACGTCGACGCCGACCACGCAGGAGACAGGGAAAATCGACGCTCAAGGACGGGCTACATCTACCGACTAGAACCTATCAGGACTATCTCCTGGCAGTCGAGCAAACAAGAACTAATCGCGCTATCTTCGGTTGAAGCAGATATATTGCCCTATGCACTGCGACCAAGGAAGGACTCTACCTGCGAGAGTTGCTCGAGGAAGCAAAGATTGCAACCCTGCCCTTCTTCTCACTCTTCTGCGACAACCAATCCGCGATCAAGATCGCGAACAAAAACGGTTTCGCCAACCGAACCAAACACATCGCCCTGCGGTATTTCTTCGTCAAGGACGAAATCGCGAAGGGGAGACTTCAACTCAGTTACTGCCCCACGACAGAAATGGTTGCAGACTACCTGACGAAGAAACTGGCGAAAGCAAAGTTCGATTACTGCATGCTGCTGACCGGGCAGACAAACGTCACCAAATCTGGACACGTCAGCACTCCAGAAACGAAGGGGAGTGTTGGAAATACCTCAACGACTTAAGCGTTTCTGAAGTGTAACACCACACTCGGGTGAAGCTATATCGAGTATGCGAGTCAACGGAGGTTACACAAGGAGGTTGGACGAAAGAACACGAAAGGACGAAAGACTCTAAGGGTCGCAACCGGAGGTTGCGAGTGACCGTTACAACTGCAAGGGTGGTAACCGAATCGACCATCGAGTCGCTGTGCGACCAGGCCTGTCGCTATCAGGGTATTTTACCCTGATTCCCTGATTTCACAGGGTATTTTTTTGGCCAACCCTTAATTTTTAGGGTTTGGCTTTTTTTAACCCTAACCTCTTCAGGGTTGTATGTCTGTGAACACTTTGAATTTCAGGGTTTGCGTTATCCCAAAACTGAGTTTTCATGGAGTAACGCGTACGAACCCTGAGTGCGACATCCATGTAGCTCACAATGCGGAAATTTAGTCGAAGTCCCCAATCTCCAGAGACATTCTCCCCCACACACAACAACCTACAAAAATTGGTGAAGTCCTCAAACATTCCCTCACACACCAAGCAACCCACAAAAATCGGCTAAGTCATGTGTCGTACAGACATCCCCCCTACACACCTAACAAGAACCTACAAAAATTAGCTAAGTCTTGATAGGCAGTGACAGCACAAAAAAAAACGGCTTAGTCCTATTGTACACAAGTTATCCCCCCTCCCACACTCCCACAACCAGGGCTCGCCACCCCCTTACCAGCAACCCTGTCAACCCTTGTTTTGCGTAGATAAATCTGGGAAACGGGGAAGCCGTTCCTAAAAATCGAGGGGGTAAAATCGCACTGCCACGGAAATCGAAACTGAGGGGAGGGGGAATCGAAACCGACGGGGAAATGGGGAGGGAATCAAAATGGGGGGGGAGGGGGGAAGCGAAACGGAGGGGAGAGGGGGGGAACGTGGGGGGGGGGTCGAAACAGAGAGGATGGGGGAAGCGAACGGAGGGGAAGGGGGAAGTGATCGAAACGGAGGGGAGGGGGGAATCGAAAATGGAGGGGAAGGGGGGAATCGAAATGGCAGGAAGGGGGGAAGCTGGGGCATAAGGCGGTGGGAGAAATTTCGCGCCCTTGCAGCGCCCCGGTTGGGAAATCCTGGACGTTAATCACTACCTACCATCGAACGATTGATATTTGTCGAAATGATCGCAAACGATCGTGACCGTTACATTTTGTTAGACTTTCAGTTGACCAAATGGGCAACTGGCGAGAATTTCCCTATGTTTAAAATGCGGAATTTACTCTCATTCCAATGCAGTTAAAAAAAAATATGTGAAAGTCTCATTCAAAACTTTGACGTGTGTTCCAGGTGTTTTTTTATTGCCCGTGTGGTCAACTGAAAGTCCATCATACTTTGACGGCCACGATAAATCGCGATCGTTTCGACAAATTTCAGCCGTTCGATGATCGCGTATGATTAACGTCCTCGATTTGCCCATGGCGCTGCTGTTCAAATTATATAAGTTATAATTTAATATAGGCTTGGTAGGTTGTTACTGAACCTTTCTGTAGGGGGTACAAACCCCTCCTTGTACTCCCCTCTCTTTCTAATCCATCTCTTCTCTCTCGACACTCTCGTCCAGCTCCTAGCTAAACCCCGCCGCCACATTCATGGCGGCCTTGTTCCTGCCTAGTATCCTAGCCTAGAGCTACTTTAACATGGTATCAGAGCAGGACGTCCTTCCTGGGCCTGCTCCCCTCCGTCCTTCCGCTGCGTTCTCGTTCACTGCCTTCAGACTTCCTGCCGTGCCGCCGTGGCGGCCATGCCCGTTCCTGCCGTGCCGTCGCGTCGTGACGAGTGGCGTCGACGCCACACTGCAGTGACGGCGCCGTGCTTACCGTCGCAGCGGCGACGTCCCACCGCTGCATCGACGCCGCGATGTGTCGGCGTCGTAATGCTGCCGTGGCAGCGTCGGACGGCAGCTTGCCGCGCGACGTTCATGGCGCCGCCACACCTGCTGCCCGCACGCCAGCCTCAAGCGTGAGGCTGGACCACGCCCCGCCCCCCTTCCCCTGTGTCCTGTATCTTGCCGCAGCCGACAGCTGACTCCCGCCGGCCGTCCCACCGTCGCGGGGCCTGGCCACGTCACCGAGAGGTGCGGGTGCCGCCGCCGCCGCCGCTGTTGTCGAAGCCGCCGCCGCCGCCGCTGTCGCCGCTTGCGTCGGGGCCACGCAGCCGCACGCCGCCGCCGCCGCCGCTGTCGACACTGCCGCCGCTGCCGCCGTCGCCGCTGCAACCCCTGCTGTCGACGTCGCCGCCTCACGTATCGTGGGGTCGACTGACCTAGTGTCGCTGTCACTGTGGCTGGAATGGGGGTGCTAGGTTAGGGGGTGTGTGGTGTGTTGGGTGGGTGTGAGTGGGCTTGACGCTACCAAGCCTAGGGGGTGTGTTCAAATTATATAAGTTATAATTTAATATAGGCTTGGTAGGTTGTTACTGAACCTTTCTGTAGGGGGTACAAACCCCTCCTTGTACTCCCCTCTCTTTCTAATCCATCTCTTCTCTCTCGACACTCTCGTCCAGCTCCTAGCTAAACCCCGCCGCCACATTCATGGCGGCCTTGTTCCTGCCTAGTATCCTAGCCTAGAGCTACTTTAACAGCTGCAAGCGCAGGGGGTTTCTGCCCCATTCGCCTCGATCCCCACCTCTCCCTCCGTTTCGCTTCCCCTCTCCCCTCTGTTTCGATTCCCCCTTCCCCTCCGTTTCGCTTCTCCCATTCCTCTCTACTGTATTTCGAAACAACCCCCCCCCCCCCACTTTTTCCCTCCCCGTTTCGCTTCCTCTCTTCCCCTATGTTTCCATCCTCCCCCTTCCCCTCCGTTTCGCTCTTCCCCTCCCCTCGGCTTGATTCCCTCCCCTTTTTCCCCCCATTTTTATTCCCCCCTCGTGTTGAAAGCAACCCTGAACGCGTTCGTTGCTCAGCAATGCAACCCTGTTTGTGGCTAGCCAACCCTGGAGGTTTCAGGGTTGTAAGTTCCAGAACACTGAGAAATCAGGGAAGCTAAAATTCCAACACAAGGCCCCTCAGGGTAATTTTTTTTTCCATTCGACAGCTCAGGGTGCTTTTTTTTTAAACGACAGCCCTGTGTGCAACTCGATAACCGTTCCTTCAACTGTATTCTACAACTGCTTTACTTTCCTGTTTTCTATATATTGCTGTATGCTTGTTTCTTTTAATAAATCACTTTTTCTCATATACTAGTACAAGGGTTCAACTACTCAACCTCCGCTGCACTACTCAAGCACCTTTTACAACTGTGACTCAGTCTCTGGAAAGGGTTTTTCTCAGCCCAACAAGTGCAGTAACTAGCTTGCAGGACAGCTACAGGCCATTATCTTGCCATGCTTCGGCTGCTGCTCGGTGCAAGAGGCAGTGTCGATGGGCCAGAACCTGGGAGGTCGGCAAGAGAGACAAGGGTGCAAGGGGAAGGTGCACGGGTAGAAGCAGTCCAGGGGCAAAAGCAGATGACTGGGTGCCCATGCAAGCGACATGGAATTCGCTGCAGCATTAAGGAATGAGCAAAGAAACTGTTGTTCCTAGCTATCGGCATGAGACGGCAGAAAGCTGTAGGAAAGGCACGTGAGGCAGTGATGGGGCAACATGAGTGCAAGCGCGCCAAGCAGCGGCCTTGGGGGCTGACGAGTTGCAAGATGCTCTCATGCCAGCCTGTGCGTTCACTCTTGTCAGGTCTGCGTGGTGCTATGCCATAAGCACTTGGGTTTGGAGGTCAACCAAGTGCCTCTTGCAATAAAGAAGTGAGAGGACTAGGAACGTGCTGCATATACCGTGGATAGCCCCTCCACATATTTGCAGCAGCAGGTAGGGAACCCACCAGCTCAACTCGTGACTGTGTGTGTGATACGGCTGTGGGACGAGGTCCTGCTGTCAGGCTGTGTCACAGCCCTTGCTTCAACACAGATGGATCAAAGCACAACAGTGCACCCATGCATGCATAGCACTGCACCCACACCTGGGCACGCACCCATGCATGGGGCGCACGTGGAAGAACTCAACACCTTTAATATTCACATGTGTGCCCTGCATGCTCGTGAATGTGAGCCCTGCTGACCTGCACATTGCGGTGGTACCCGCCCCCCACGTATGCTGCCACCGGGATGCCCATGCCCACACACGTGTCAATCACCTGGGGGCGGGTGTGAGGGAGTTGTGAGGAAGGTGCAAGGGGTGGTGCACACGCATGCAGCAAAAGACGCTACATGCTGAGGTGGATGGCGCCGAGAGACGGAGAATAACGCAGGCAGTGAGAGGGACGGGAATAGAGAGGTCGATGATAGGCAGCGATGATACACAGCTCCATGGTCATTGGGGTTTGGCCAGGGGAGAGGTAGGGGGTCTGAAACGGATGAGGATATATGGGGATGAAGGCAGGCAGGATGGAAGAATCACGATGGGCAGAGAGGGGAAGGCTGGGAAGATAATACTCGAGAGAGGGGACAAGGGGTGTTGAGAGTGAGGTGATGGCAAGAAGAGGAGCGATGGGCGGAAGAGGGGAAGGCTGGCAAAAAGATCCTCGAGAGAGGGACGCTGAGTGTCGGAAGCAGGGTGATGGGCAGATGAGGGGTGATCGGCGGAAGAGGGGTGATGGGCGGAAGAGGGGTGATGGGCGGAAGAGGGGTGATGGGCGGAAGAGGGGTGATGGGCGGAAGAGGGGTGATGGGCGGAAGAGGGGTGATGGGCGGAAGAGGGGTGATGGGCGGAGAAGCACCACCTGCATGTCTCGGCGAAACAGCCCTTGATCCGTCAGGCACAGCCTGTGCACATGGGGTGTTGGGGAAGGGGATGCACAGAGAGAGGAGTCAGTAGAATGTGAGAGGATAACAGGAGGACGATAGGATTATGGGGTTCAAGAGAGAGAGGAAGGGGGATGGGGGGTGGAACGGTGGGGGGAGGGGAAAGAGCAGGAGAGAAGAGGGAGAATGAAGAGGACGTACTTGCCAAGGGCGTCGTCCATGTGGGGGTCTACTCCAGCATCGTAGAGCACAAGGTCTGGGCGGAATGATGTGAGCACCTGGTGATGGCGGTGGGGGTGCACGTGAGGGGAGGGTGGAACGAGTGGGACGGGAGGGTGGAATGAGTGTGAGGGGGAATGGGAATGCATGTGTGGGGAGGGGTGAAGGGGGGGAGGAGGCAGTATGGACTTGGATTGCAAGCAGGTGTGGATTGACGCACAGCTGGACATGGCCGGACAAGGTCAGGTCCACCACGCACATGCAATCACATGCAGCAACAGCGGTCACATGCAGTCACATGCAGTCACATGCAGTCACATGCAGTCACATGCAGTCACATGCAGTCACATGTGCAGAGGGGCAGAGATCCAGGGAGGTGCAGAGTGGCAGAGATACACATAGGTGCACAGGGGCAAAGGTGCCAAGATGCAGAGGTGCAGAGGAGCAGCGGTGCACGCACAGAGGAGAGGTGGTCGGCTAGCAGAGCGAGGTAGTGAGCATCCCCTGTGCCCTCTGGCACGTCCACGTCCAGGTCACTGCGCTGCAGGGAGAGAGAACCGCCAAGGGAGTGCCAGCAACATGTCAGGTTATCAAGATGTGGATGGAACAGAGACCGACCATCAACACCACTTTGACACAACCTGGCGTTACCACACTGCGGACTGCATTCCAGAGACAGTCACATGGCAGGCTTAAAACCGCCATCTAGTGTTTCTGAAATGTTTCGCTCATGTGAAACTTGTTTTGCTGTTATTGGCTCACAGGCTGCAAATTTTGATGTGAAGCTTAGCGAGGGTGGAGAAAGTCAACAGTGGCTTTCTTTTACCGAACCAGCCAGGCACGGAACCAAAGCTGGAACCATCTGGCATTTTCACACAACCCAACCTGGTAAATGCTGAAGTGCCCAGTGTGAGATGCGTAAGTCATACTGGAGGCCATTCTGATGACCTCGCATCAGAATCACGTGGTTCCGCGCGGTTCACAAATTGGTTTGGGAAAAAAAAAAAAAAAAAAAAAAAAAGCTCGTTTTGTACGACTTGTTTGATGGGAGGTCAGACTGACAGCGAGCATTAGAACTGCTCCCTGGGGTCAATCAAATGTAAGGCATTTCACAGAGACAACCCAATGTGGGATGCAACTCTCTCTCACGAATTGGCATCAGCCAATCATAGCTTTCCATTTTTACGTTGGTAACCACAGTCTGCATGCTTCCGAGTTTCGCCGCTCGCTCTCCAGTCACAAACACATTGGCCCATCCACTGCAAAACATCGGAAAAACACTTGACGGCGGTTTTAAATATACGCATCAGTTGGATTGGAGGGATACGTGATAATTTGGCACTTGAATGATCTGCACAGTGATGCTTCAGATACATGATAAGTTGGCTTTGGGGACTCGTCAATGACATCCCAGCACATTCCTGTCTGTCGTCCCTCCCCTTCCCAAACTTTTGCAATTCCACCGAGTAATATTAACAGTACTCCCTGTCGCTCTCCAGTCCCTAAAGGGAAGAAGCAGATGAAAAGAAAGTAAGAAAGGAAGAGGGGCAGCTGCGACTGGCTCCCTCACCTGCATGCAGCCAAGGGAGCCGTCAGACTCCTACACGCATGCATCACCTCGGTAGCTGTCCATCCCCTCACCTGCTTCCTGGCTGGGAAGTTGGCCCCGCAGTGCATGCTGAAGGTGAACACGTTGGGGCACGTGGCGAGCATGGCTGCTGTGCCATCGCCCTGAGGGAGGGGGAGGGAAGGGGAGGGGGGCAAGAGGCGGAGGAGAGAAGGGAGGTGAGGAAGGAACCGCAGGGGGGAATGGACAAGGGGAGATGAATGGGGACTATGGAGAAGGAGAAAGGGCAACAGAATGAGTAGCAGAGGGAAGAAGCTGGGAGGAGGGAGGGGAAGCGCAGCAAAGACTTGTAAGGGCAAGGGGAGAGGAGTTGGAGCAAGTGATTGGGGGGTGCAGGTGGAAATAGGGGGTTAAAGGGAGCGAGGAAGATGGGGGCAAGGGAAAACGTTACCTGGTGTGCTCATCACACCACACCACACCACACCACACCTGGTGCGCTCATCACATCACACCACACCACACCAGATCACACCACACCACACCACACCACACCACACCACACCACACCACATCACATCACATCACACCACACCACACCACATCACACAATACCACACCAAATCACCTCACGTCACCTCACCTCACCTCACCTCACCTCACCTCACCTCACCTCACCTCACCTCACCTCACCTCACCTCACCTCACCTCATCTCACCTCACCTCACATCACATCACATCACACCATCACCTGGTGCACATCCAGGTCCACTATCGCTACTCGCTGCACTCGCTTCACCACCCTCTCGCCCTCCCTGTCCTCTGCTCCCGCAAGCAGCTCTCTCCAGAGGTCCTGCTTCTTGCCCTCAGCAGCCGCGATTGCTGGTGCAGGTGCGGCTGGTAGTGATGCTGCTGCTGGTAAAACGGATGGTAGTGATGCTGCTGGCGGTACCGATTGTGAGGAAAATGCTTGGGCTAACGAAGGCACTGCTGGTGATGTTGACGGTGATGGTAGTGGTGGGTCTGGTGCAGTGGGGTGCACGGTGGAGCAAGTGAGGGCGGCGGCAGTGACAGCAAGGTCATTCAGAATGCAGTAGCCCGACCCATAGTCACGGAATGCATGGTGCGTGCCTGGTAGGAGACAGAGCGACGGGTTGGGTACGTTGGGCAGCGGAAGGGGGGGGGAGAAGAAGAGCCAAGGTAATATAGATACGGGTGGATGTACGGCAGCTGCACACCCATGCAATTGGTTGGTATGGCAGGGGGCTGTCACCATGTGATGGGTTGGCATGGCAGCTTCCCATCCCATCCCACCCACCCCTTCCGTCCAACTGCTCCTCTTTCCTCTGGATTCAAAGCACACCTCATGCTGCATGAGTTGAGCTGGTTTCAAAGAATTCTCGCAAAAACCAGCTCTGCCCCACCCCACCAGCCAGCAGCCCAGCCGCCAGGCGTGCTCGTCCCCTTCCGTCCCCTGCAAAGCCACACACACAAGGCTCTCAATCACTCAGTACAGTGCAGGCAGTACGGTCGTGTTTTACAACCTCTTTCCAAGCACGCCTCACACCTCAGCCCCTACTGCATGCGAGGCAGTGTAGTGCTCCACAGCCTCTCACTACCTACTCCCGTCCTGCCAATCCCTTCCCTACCCCCTGCCGTGCTGCATGCGAGCCCGTGCTCCAGTGCCAGCTGTGCCGTCAGCAACGTGCCTGCCACCTGGGAGAGAGGGGGGAGGAGGGAGAGGAGGGAGAGGAGGGAGAGGAGGGAGAGGAGGGGAGAGGAGGGAGGGAGGAGAGAGGGGAGTTGACAGGTGGGGGTAGGAGGGAGGTAGGAGAGAGGGGAGGAGACGGGAGGGGAGAGGAGGGTCAAGCGCACATGAGGAGCAGAAAGAAGGCAATCGGAAAGTCAGTGTACTGAGGCATAGAGATGGTGTGTAAGGCACGTACACTTGAAGCAGGAACAGCGGCAGCACCCCAACGCTCTGCACATCACTCACCCACACCCAGACAACCATACCCCATACCCCACCCATATTCCACCCATACCCCAACATAACCCATCCATACCCCACCCGCACACACCCTTCCTCCCTACCCCTGACCCAGCCCACCACAGCCCACCTCGGCGAGTGTTCTTCTAACGAGGGTGCGCGACCAGGGGAAGCCAATGCGGCGCATGGCAGCAGGGGGCAGCGCGCCCTGGCAGAAGAGAGCCACGTACTGCGGGCAGTGCACCTGGGGGGGAAGGGGAGGGGGGGTTGGTGAGGGATGGTGAGGGGTGGTGAGGGGTGGTGAGGGGTGGTGAGGGGTGGACTGGACAGGGAGAGAAGAGGGGCATTCGGGAAGGTGGTGAAGCTAGAGTTGTGGGAGGAACAGGGGGTAGAAGGGTGGGAAACTGGGGGTGGGGGGGTGGTGTGACGTGGAGAGTAGAGAACAGGGGCGCAGGAGAGGGGGTGTGCTGAAGCGCATCCATATAGGGTGCATGTGGGGTGCATGTGGGGTGCATGTGGGGCGCATGTGGGGTGCATGTTGGGTGCATGTGGGGTGCATGTGGGGTGCATGTGGGTTGCATGTGGGGTGCATGTGGGTTGCATGTGGGGTGCATGTGGGGTGTATGTGTGGGAGATGCCCTTTGGTTTGGCACAGAGAGCTGCCCCTGTGTTGTGTTGGTTTGCCAATCATAGTGTGTGGGGCTGGGGAAACTGAACGAGTAGCGGACAAAGATGCAGGGAGGGAAGAAAGGGAGGGACGGACCTACTCGAAGCAGGTCCGAGGCGAGAGGCACTGGATGGGGTGTGACCACCTGGGAGGGTGCAGGAGGGAGAGTGAGAGAGATGGTACAGGGGGGGGAAAGGGAAGAGCGAGAGATGGGTGGAGGAGGGGGGGGAAAGGAGAGAGAATATGGAGGGTAGGAGCGAATGGAGTGGATACCCTACAACTCGGTTTATCTCGTCCGCTGCCTCTACGGCTTACCCACCGCTACCGCCTCTCATCCTCCCCGCACCAATGCTCCTCCCTTCAATCAGACTCGCACCTTTCTCTTCATTCCTTTCACGCCTCCCAGCAGCCCCCCACCCACCGCACCCCACCGCCCTTCACTGCGCGGGTCACTCGCCTGCGCGGGTCGCACCATCCCTTCCCGAAGCAGCATGTCGTGAATCGCCTCGAACACGCCCATCGGGAAACGGTGCCCCGCCGCCAGTTGCGGCGCGCTGAACAGCGCGTGGTGCACCACCGGCAGCCCCGCGCAGCCCCCCGCGCGGTCCCCTGTGCACGCTCGCCTGTCCTCTCCGCTTCGCCGCGCCGGCCCCGTGGAGCGCGGCAGCGGAGGGTCTGGGGGACGCCAAGGGGACGGGGACGGTGGCGTACGGACTTGACGGGTTGGCAGGAAGGGAGTAGCGATTTGGAGCCGGCCGATTGCCCGCGTGGCCATGGGGGTGAGTCGCGGCAGCAACGAGGTGGGGCGCGTGGAACGTGGAGTCGCCGTGCGAGCATCGCTGGGGAGATGCGTGGGAAGAGTGGGTGGGATGGGATGGGAGGAGAGGAGAGTGCGAAGCTGGGGTGGGGAGGGAGAGGTGTAATCCGGGCTTGACGGGTTGCAGTCACTGTACACGCTGACACTATTTGGGTGGCACTGTACAGTGCCTGGGTTAGGGTGTGTCACTTAAGTACCTGCTCTCTTCAACACCGAGTTCAGTTACCACTTTTAGGTACCTGCGCCGGACCAAAAATACCGCCCAGAAATCCTGCTCCCTCTCCAATTACAGAAACACCTCTAACAAAATTTCTGCACGAAGTTCTGCAACCTCGCACGTCGCCAGCGAACAATACGCCCAGCGAACAAAATACCCCCCCGCGCCTATTGGGCTTCTTTTTGTTACCCACGTTGTTGCTGTTAGGAATTAAAGCGAGAACGTTGGAATGGAATCCCTTTTCGCCCCCTTCTACTTGGGCCCAATTTGATAGGGGGTGTACTGTAGGCAAAACGAGCCCCGCGCATGAACGTTGGAATGGAATCCCTTTTCGCCCCTTGGCAGCTGACCGCCCATGGAGGTGTGGCAACACAACAAAAAAAGCCTGTGGGCGACAAGACTAGATTAGAGCACCGAGCGACCCAGACGACTCATGTCAGCAGGCTGCAAGAACACGCGCCAATCATAAACCCCTTCCATATGCCCCCAAAACAAAAACAACTCAAGAGTTCCGACCTGTCTTGAATCCATGTGAGGACCTAGGATTACGAGTCTTACAATAACAAAAAAAGGAATAGATACAAAGTCGTCGCATCATAAGCTGCTAGTGGCGCCGTTGTCAGAATACTAGAATATGAGCTAGCTAGGAATAGGAGGATGTCAACTTATATATATTAGCTATGTAGAAGTTATAGGCTAGACTGGGGTATGTTTCTAGTGAGTACAACCAACTCGTACTTGTTCTAGGTTTCTCCTTCTAGTTGATCATTCAGTTCTTACTTTAACATGGTATCACGCGTAGGTTAGCATCCCCCACATACCGCTTCCGCCCGTACCCTAGCTAGGCCCCGCCGCATCCCTCCTAGCCCCGTCGCGCCCCTCCTGGGTCCCGCCGCGCCTCCTAGCCCCGTCGCGCCCCTCCTGGGCCCCGTCGTGCCTCCTAGGCCCTGTCGCGCCCGCTAGGCCCCGTCGCGCCCCTCCTGGGCCCCGTCGCGCCCCTCCTGGGCCCCGTCGTGCCTCCTAGGCCCCGTCGCGCCCGCTAGGCCCCATCGCGCCCTGCCTGGCCCCGTCGCGCCCCTCCTGGGCCCCGTCGCGCCCCTCCTGGGCCCCGCCGAGCCTCCTAGCCCTGTCGCGCCCCTCCTGGGCCCGTCGTGCATCCTAGGCCCCGTCCCGCCCGCTAGGCCCCGTCACGCCCTGCCTGGCCCCGGCGCGCCCCTCCTGGGCCCCGTCGCGCCTCCTAGCCTCGTCGCGCTTGCCTGGCCCTCCGCGCCTGCCTGGCCCTGCCGCGCTTTCCTGGCCCCGCCGCGCCTGCCTGGCCCCGCCGCGCCTGCCTGGCCCCTCCGCGCGTGCCTGACCCTGCCGCGCCTGCCTGGCCCCGCCGCGCCTGCCTGGCCCCGCCGCGCCTGCCTGGCCCCGCCGCGCCTGCCTGGCCCCTCCGCGCCTGCCTGGCCCCGTCGCGCCTGCCTGGCCCCGCCGCGCCCCCCCTGGCCCTGCCGCGTCTGCCTGGCCTTTCCCACTGCCCGCCCGGCCCCTCTTCGTGCTTGCTCGGCCTGCCGTGCCACCTCGAGCTCCGTCTACTCTGCTCGCCAGCGCTGGGGCGCCTCGCGGCCGCCGTGCTGGAGAGTGCTGCCGCCGTGTCCCTGCGTCGCTGTGTCCCTGCGGAGCTGTGGAGCTGTGTCGCTGACCCTGCACGATGGCTGACTTCGTGCTCCGACTGGACGCCGAGGGCCATGCGGTTGACTTCGCCGCCTGGCTCTCCGATCTCCGCCGCCACCTTACAGGTCAGCGCCAGGATGGCCACTCCTTGGTTGTCCATGAAGACGGCTTGCTCCCCCGCCCCCCCGCACCTGCTGCCCTCCCTGCTGATCCCTCCTCTGATGACCGTGAGACCTTCTCTACTGCTGCGCTTTCCCGTGCGGTCTGGGACTCCCGCGATGCAGTCGCTCAGGTTGCTATTAGCCACGCCCTCCCTGTGTCTGAGCGCTCGCGCTTTGCTACTATTGATTCGGCCAAAGCTTACTTAGACGCTGTTATTGTCCGCTATTCTACACCCGCGTCTGCTTCTGTTGGTCGCCTGCTCTTCCCTATGCTTTTCCCAGACCTTGCAGCTTTCCCTACCGTCGCAGACTTTGCCGCTCACCTGCATGCCCTAGAGACCCGCTATCGCACTGCCAGCACTGCCGCCCAGCTCACTACGCTCCCCCCCCTTTCTGCATGACGCTCTATTTTATCGCCATGCGCCTGCCAGACCGCCTCGCTAGTGCTCGCGATCACTTTCTTAGCCAGCACCCGGGTGACCTCACCCTCACCGCCTTGTCGACACCCCTCACCGAGATCGAGACTCGCCAGCGCACTATCGCTGAGTCGAGTGGTGCGCCGGCGGTCTCTATCTTTCACGGCTGTGCCCCCTCCCAGTGCACGTTCATTGACGTTTCGGCTGCGGTCGCCACGGCGACCCCTCTCACCGAGACGGCTGCTGCGGTCCACTCGTAGCAGCACTCGCGCCGCGGTGGCCGTGGTCGCCAGGGAGGTAGGGGTGGTGGCGCAGGTGGTGGTGGCAGTGGTGGTGGTGACGGTAGTCCACCTGAGGGGACTACCACCGGTCAGCAGGAGTAGCAGCCCCAGCCGCAACAGGAGCAGCCCAGCTGCAGCCGCCGTCCCAACAGCAGCCGTCGTCCCTGCAGCAGTCGCCGCAGCCGTGGGCCCGTCTCCCGCCTGGTTGGCCCGGCACCTCCGGAGGTAGTGGCCGTGGTGGCGGCCCGCGCAGCTCAGCGTCTACCGGCGGCTTCGGTGCTGTCACTTCCCAGTACCAGCTTCAGACCGGGCCTCTTCGCGGCACTCTGTGCCGCCGCCCGCACCTGACCGCCCGCTGTTTCCGCCGCCTTGACGATCTCTTTCGTCGTCGCTTTGGCCCAGCCCCGGACCTCCCCGACTGGCAGAGCCTGCTCCGCCAGGGCGTGCCGATCTTTGAGTTAGACATGGATCAGATAGGTTACTGCTTTTCATGCCTTGGTATTCTGATGCTTCTAGTGTTGCTGGATCTTATTACCCAGTGTACTCTAGTTTAGGTGTTTGCACCGTTGTGTAGCTTAGCCTCCCCTGCTGCGTCATGCGTAGGACTGCCTAGTTTGCCTAGCCCTAGTCTCTGCACCGGCCCCGTTCCCGGCCTCCGCCACAGCTTCGCTGTCCTTCACTCTCGACTCCGGTGCTTCTGCCTGCTTCTTCCGCGACCGTTCCGCTCACGCCGCTTGCTACGCCTGCTGTTGTCTCTCTCGCTGACCCCTCTGCGGGTCCTGTCGTCGCGCGCAGTTCTACGTCCCTTCCCTGTCCAGCAGTTCCCTCGGGCTCCCTTACAGGCCTCCACGTTCCCTCGTTCTCGAGGAACCTGGTTGTGTGGTGTCGGCTGTCTCCAGGACCTCGGCGTCACCACCACGTTCCCCGGGCACGAGCGGTTCGCTGTCTGTTCTGAGGCTGTCTCAGGTTCCCCCCTTGCGACGTTCCCCCGGGACCCGGTGTCCGGTCTGTTTACCCTAGACACCGCTTCCCCCCGGTTGGTGCGTCCTCCCAGGTCGCTGCAGCTTGCTCGTGTCGGTCCCTCACTCACCCGTCCCTTCTCTGGCACCACCGCTTAGGTCACCCTGCTCTCCCACGTCTGCGTCACATGTCCCAGCACGGTCTTGTCTTAGGTCCCCGCGTCTCCCTGCCCTTCCTCCCTCGACTGCGCCACCGTGCACGCCTTGCGTCGAGGGCCGGCTCCGCCGTGCTCCTCACTCCTCCTCGCTGCGCCCTGCTACTGCCCCCCTTCAGACCCTGCACCTGGACGTTTGGGGCCCTGCCCCCGTCCCCGGACCGCGAGGTGAGCGCTACTTCCTTGTGCTCGTCGACGACTACACGCGCTACACCACGGTGTTTCCCCTGGAGCGGAAGGCCGACGTGCCCGACGTTCTTCTCCCGTGGGTTGTGGCTGCGCGTCTTCACCGCGGTCTCCCCGTGTTGTGTCTCCACTCTGACCGTGGCGGCGAGTTCGCCTCTGGTCGGCTTGGACAGTTCTGTCGTGCGGAGGGCATCACCCAGTCGTACACCTTGCCGGACTCGCCACAGCAGAATGGGGTTGCTGAGCGCCGCATCGGCTTGGTCATGGAGGTCGCCCGTACCTCCATGATTCATGCCGATGCCCCCCATTTTCTGTGGCCGTTCGCTGTTCGCTACGCTGCTCACCAGCTTAACTGTGGCCACGCTCCCAGCGGCCGCAGGTTTCGCCGACCCTCCTTTGGACCGGGTCCCCGGTGACTGCGTTCCACGTCTGGGGCTGCCTTGCTCACGTTCGTGCCTCTGGCACGGACAAGCTCACTGCCCGCACTGTCCCCTGTGTCTTCCTCGGTTTCCCCCTGGACTCGTCTGACTGGCTTTTCTACCACCCGCCGTCTCACCGCTTCCTCCACTCTCGTGACGTCACCTTTGACGAGTGTCTCCTTCTACCGCCGCTTCCCTCACCGAGGTCTCCCGGTTGCCCCCCCCTGTTCCTTGCTCCCTCTCCCCCGGTAGCCCCTGCCCTCTCCCGCCTCGTCCTGCCCCGTCTGGTGTCTCTCACGTCACTCCCCTCCCGTCGGTTGTCCCCGTTGAGGAGTCTGCTGACTCTGGTGGTACCCCCGGCCCGTCCTTGCCGCGTCCCCTTCCCCGGTGTCTCCGCCTCCACTGTCGCAGTCGCCGCCTCGCCGCAGCCGCCGCCGCCGTCGCCCGCGCCGCTGCCGCCGCCCGCTGCCGTCGCCGCCGCTCTTGGCCCCTGGGGGTGCTGGCGTGGAGGAGGGTGTTCGTCCTGCGGCCTGGGGGTGCCGCTGGTGTTGGAGGGGGTTCTCGCTCTGGGGGTGTTGGTTCTGGGGGTGCTGCTGTTGAGGTTCGCCGACGGTCGTCCTGCCTCTGCCGGTCCGAGGGTTCCGGCCCAGCCGTCGCCGCCGCAGCAGCCGTCGCCGCCGGTCTCCGCTCTCCGCCTGCTCGGCCTTCCCTCCCCGGACCGCTCGCCGGTGTCTCCCCCACCGCCTGCTGACCTTCCTGTCTACGGTCCTGTGTTCCCGCCGCCGGACTCGTCTCCGGCCCGTCTTCCTCCTCGTTCCCCTCCTGTGTCCCTCCGCTGTCCCCTGACCCTACACCTCCGTCCACGTTTGGCTCGCCGTCCCTCCCGTGCTCGTCCCGTCTCTCCTGTCCTGCCTCCCACCCTATGTTGCTCCGTTCCCACTCGTCTCGTCCTCCCCTCCTCCCGTCCCCTCCTCCCTCGTCCCTTGCTGTTGCACCTCCTCCGTTCTCTGACTACCTCCGTGCCGCTCGTCCCCTTGTCCCTCGGGTCCTTGCCTCTCTTGTTACCGACCCTCTGTTCCTGTCTCGCGCCTTGACGCGCTTGTCGCTGCTGTCGCTGACTTCGCCTCTACCCGCCGCCTTGACTACGCTACCGCTCTGGTCTCTGACCCTGCCCGTCCTCCGTCCGTCGGGGGTGCTCCTGCCCTTGGCAGTGACGTCCTAGAGGACAGGCAGTACGAGCTTGCTTTCCTTTCCGAGGCTGCTCCCCATCTCTGCTCCATGCTGTTAGTCCCTGAGGGTGACCCAGACGCCTTCGACATCCCGACCCCTCGCACCTACGCTGAGGCCACCTCGGGACCTTGGGCCTCTCAGTGGATAGCTGCCATGGAGCAGGAGATGGCATCTTGGAGGTCCACCGGCACTTACGTCGACGCAGTTCCCCCGCCTGGGGTGAACGTAGTCGATGGTCGGTGGCTCTTCAAGGTGAAGCGCCCCCCTGGAGAGCCGCCTGTCTTCAAGGCGCGCTACGTGGCCAGAGGTTTCAGTCAGCGCGAGGGGGTTGACTTCTTCCAGACCTTCGCCCCGACCCCGAAGATGACCACTCTTCGGGCGCTGCTACACGTAGCAGCACAGCGCGACTACGAGCTTCACTCCCTCGACTTCTCTACTGCCTTTCTTCAGGGCAGCCTACACGAGCAGGTCTACCTGCGCCGACCACAGGGCTTCACTGGTACCTTCCCCTGGGACCCAGTGGCTTCTCAGGCGCCCGGTCTACGGCCTGCGTCAGGCTCCCCGCGAGTGGCACGACACGCTGCGTGCCACGTTAGCAGACCTGCAGTTCTTTCCGTCCTCTGCTGACCCTCACTGTTTGTGCGTTCCGGCCAGACTCCGTTCTACATCCTTGTCTACGTAGACGACCTGGTCTTCGCTACTGCTGACAGGGACGCACTGGCCTCTGTGAAGGCCGAGCTGCTGAAGAGACACACCTGCACTGACCTTGGAGAGCTGCGTCGCTATCTTGGCCTGCAGATCTCTAGGGACAGAGCAGCACGCACCATCACTCTGACACAGTCACACTTGGTGCGTCAGGTCCTTCAGAGGTTCGGTCTTCAGTTCTCCTCCGCACAGCCCACACCTCTACCTGTAGACCATGGGCTCTCGCTCCCGTTCCTGAGGAGCCAGTAGAGCCCAGTGGCCCCTACGCAGAGCTGGTGGGTTGCCTCATGTACCTGATGACTTGCACTCGCCCAGATCTCGCATACCCTCTCAGCATCCTGGCTCGCTTTGTGGCTACAGGCAGACACCGACCTCAGCACTGGTCTGCCGCTAAGAGGGTTTTGCGTTATCTTGCTAGTACATCGGGCATGGGGTTAGTGCTAGGAGGACGCAGGCCAGTGGTCCTTACTGGGCACACAGACGCTTCTTGGGCAGACGACTCTGAGACGCTCAGGTCGTCGCAGGGCTACTGTTTTAGCCTTGGTTCGGGTGCTATCTCTTGGAGATCCACTCGCTCGTCGTCTGGTGCCATGGCGGCACAGGAGCTCCGCTGGCTGACCTTCTTGCTCACAGACTTAGGTGAGCGGCCTAGCTCTGCCCCGGTCCTGTACGCTGACAACAGGGCCATGATACTCCTGTGTCAGGAGCCTCGGCTTGAGGGCAGAGCGAAGCATATCCAGCTGCGGTACTTCCTCCTGCGCGAGCTACAGCAGCGCCGCCAGGCCCGCGTAGTTCACTTGGCCTCAGGTGCCAACACAGCTGATATCTTTACTAAGGCGCTTGCGCCTAAAGATCATCAGCGGCACTGTGTACAGCTTGGTCTTGTTCCTGTAGCTACTCACCTGTTAGGATCCTGATTGTGTACTCTCTATTATATATCCTGTCAGACTGGCCTTGTGGCCTTACCTCCAGTGGCTGGACTAGTAGTGCCGCCCTGGCTTGCTTTAGTCTTGTTTGTATCTTTGCTTCTTGCTTAGCTTCACCTCTTGTCTAGCCTAGGGGGTGTGTCAACTTATACATATTAGCTATGTAGAAGTTATAGGCTAACTGGGGTATGCTTCTAGTGAGTACAACCAACTAGTATTTGTTCTAGGTTTCTCCTTCTAGTAATTATTCAATTCTTACTTTAATAGGTGGTGCTGGTGCTGATGTGGATGGTGGTGCTGGAGGTGCCCAGAAGGCTGGTGGCAGTGGCGGTGGCGATGGAGATGATGGTGTTGATGGGTTCCAGTATGGAACATGAACAATGAGGCTGGTCCAGTACACCTACATGTATTGCACTCGGGAATACCGAACCGTTTAGTTTCTCGTAGTGTAGTCCAGTTCGGCGTTGTCATTCTTGCCTGAAAGTACTACCGGTACCAGTAGCATCCGGCCCGGCGTTGTGCTTGCATGGATTGGTGTGGGGAAAGGTCAGCTCAAGTTCAGCGCAGTGAAAGCCCTGCTAGTTGGTGCTATGTGTTTTTTAGAGTTCTCTGCAACAGTAGGTGTTTTGCACTGCAGCAAAAACACCCTGCAGAAGCCCTGCTGATTGATGCTACAAAAGATAGGTTGAGGCTGGCTTTCTGAAAAAGATTTTGAGATGCAGTGGTAGTGGTAGGCCTTGTCGACCTTATTTATGAGTAATCATTGAAGGAACTGAGGCTTGGACAGGGAACCATTGAGAATTCTCAAGAATTCCGTACTCTGCGTGGACAGTCAACCTCATTGTCGTCCTCCACCTTATGCCAGCATGTCAAACATATTTGTATATGTTGCTGTAGACTAGATAGGGTCATGCCTTAGCGAGTACAACATTTTAGGTGAAAACCACCATGTGCTCTACTTTCTAGATTCCACTACTCTGGGATAGTATCAGAGTAGGTTAGGTCCGCCCACCCGCTTCCACCCTCACCCTAGCCTAGCGCCCCGCTGTTCCCTAGCGCGCCCCGCTGGCCTTAGCGCGCCCTGCTAGTCCCTCGCCCGCTGGTCCCTTACGTGCCCCGCCTGGCCCTAGCGCCAGGGCTGACGTTTTAAAAGAAAACCCCCTGAGCTGTCGAATGGGAAAAAAATATTACCGTAATCACCCGGATAGACGCCCCTAGGGGCGTTCCATTGAATAAAAAACATACGCCCCTGGGCGTTTAAAATGGTATATAAGCAAATTGATTTTTCTACATCAAATTGTAGCTTTTGATTTGTTTCATGCGATGGGATCACTTCTAACGAAGATTCTCAAGTCCATCAGGCTGAAAGTTCTGTCAGCAATGTGCCAGGCTGGAAGCAGACGAATCTGACACGAATCGTGTTGGCGCGAAGTGTCGAAGGGAGCAAATTGCGCTTCTGGCTGGCACAGAGCAAGAATTCTCGCAATTACCCGAACCCGTTCCTTAGTTTTTGCACAAATTTTTACGAAATAATAGAGGGGCGTATAGGGTACACATTTTCGAAAAGTAGGGGGGGCATTTAATCAAATAATAGCTATAAGACCCAAAGCACGAGATAAAGCCCATGAGACTTATCCTACGGAGGGGCGTCTATTCGGGTGATTATGGTACCTTGAGGGCCTTGTGTTCAAATTTTGGCTACCCTGATTTCTCAGTGTTCTGGAAAAGGCAACCCTGAAACCTCCAAGGGTTGGCTAGCCACAAACAGGGTTGCATTGCACTTCAAAAAAATCAACTAAGAGAACGTTAGGATAGCTATTAGTTCGGCAAAAGCACCACTTCGCCAGTCTACAGATTCAGTTCAGTCCTCTATCTAGACTTCACAAGATTCCATGTCACTAGCTACCCTTGACTAAAATTATGGGCCATCCATGTTCACTTTGTCCTCTGCCTCGTCGTCGGACAGAAACGGGTTGTCTTCCACTACAGGAGCCTCCCCCCTCTACCCCCTCCTCTCCTTCATCCTCTGCCCAATCCCCCATGTAGTTGCGGACTGCCTCCTCCTCCACCCTCCGTACTGCCCCCTCCATCGCCTTGGCCTTACGCTTCCTCTCCTCTGAGGCAAACAGAACAGACTTAGAAGGGCGCCTCAGCTTCTCGCGCCAACACTCAAGGGCCTCGTCCCAGTCAATCTCATACTGCAGCAGGGAAATGACCATCAGCTCGCTGAGGCGCGCATTGCACAACGCGCCCCGCACCCATGACTTGATGACGTTCTGCCGCGAGAAGCCTCGTTCACACTCCACTGTGCTAAGCGGCACGACACCGCACGCCTGCCACAAGCGCATCAGTTTGGGCCAGCGCCTGCCAAAGGGGTTGGGGGAACAGAGTGCAGAGAACAAGACCAGTGCATTAGTGCAACTAGTCAACAAGTGATAAACAACATCCAGTTGTGCGCCTGTTACTCGACAGAGTTCCAAGGGGAAGATTACAAAGGTCCTTCGAACAGCAGTCACTCACAAGTTCGACTCCGTCGAGCTCAGGTGGTTCGTCAGGCCTTGATGGAATCCCTCGTCGGCATGGTGGCTCAGCATCAGTGGCGCCCACGTAACCAGCTCCTTTTGCGCAGCTTGCAAGGCATGTAGGTACTCCTTCAGCTTCTTCTCTCTCTGCTGCTTCATCCACGGCCACTTCGACACGCGGAAGAGCTTCGTCGGGGCGAGATTGTTCAGGTCCAGCATCCTCATCTTCAGGAAGGTCATCGTGTCCTTCGCGAACTGCGCGTAGAGCCGCTCGCAGTCGGGATACTTGCTGCGGAAGGCATGCCCGTCGATCTGCTTCTCGTGCATGGTGTAGGTGTGTGTGACTGGGTTGCCGTCCTTGTCGATGCCCCGCACCTTTACGCGCTTGCTCCCTCCGCGCCCGTAGACGGCCAAGAAAGCCGAAAGCCACGTGCCTTCGACACCCCCACCGAACACCTCTCCGCACTCCAGGTAGCGGTGGCGGAGGTCCCCTGTCGCCTCGTCGATATCCTTCGTCACTTCGGTGAGATCGACCTGGAGGAAGTGATAGACAAGGGAGGGGAGTCAGAGGGTGATTCCAAACGTGCATGCATGGGACAAAAACTACAACATGCAGAGTGGTAGAAGCTCACCTCCCTCTTCTGGAATTTGAGGTTGAGCTCATTCATCACTCCGAGCACGTCCGCCAGGAAAAAAGACAGAAGTGGAACTTGTAATAGATGACGACTTCATACAGCTCATGCTCGTACTCATGAAACAGAATAATAGCGGCGCCAAGGACCTTACAGAGTGCCGCACAGCCTTACCCTTGAAAGCCAGCGCACGGTGTGAATTCCTTGCACTTCAAGGTTGGTGTTGTGTATTGCCCGCTGCAGGTACTTGAAGCGTTGACTCCAGACACATGAACGTCCCAGAAGATCGGCCAGAGTCCGAATCACAAGGTCGACCATGTCGAAGTCTGGAGAAGCAGTAGCGGCATCCTTCACCGCATGGCTTCCCTGCATGGTGCACATACAGGAATTATTGTCAAGCAGTTGTAGGAAACCTAAGCAACAGAAATGACAAGCGGTTAAACCTGTGCGCGATGCAGTGCGAAGAGACGAGATGGGGGATGTGCTCGCGAAGCCGGGCGACGAGACCATTGTCTCGGCCGACCATGACAGAGGCGCCGTCGGTGCTCATGCCGGTGATTCGGGAGAGGTCGATGCCACTTGCTCGCAAGTGAGCCAGAAGAACGGCGAAGAGAGACGCGGCGTCGCACTTTTCGACGGTCAAGAGAGCAAAAAACTCTGTGACAACATGATGCGCACGCATGAAGGTTAGGTAAACAATGAGATGTTTACCGCGAGTACGGTCAGTGCTCTCGACGTAGCTGATGCCGAGGTAGGGTAAGGCAAGAATGTGTTGCATTTGTCGGCGCTGCAAGTAGGATGCCAAGCTGTTGACGAGCTGACAGAAGCCATACGTGTAGTAGCAGAAGTAGAAACAGGGAGGTTGTTAGACCTATTAAATGAATCAAGGATATGGTGTTTTTGGAATCAGTGCATTACTGTGTCAGGTAGACTCCGTAAGACTGCATCGGAATGTCTGGGTCTCCTGCTCAGCCATGAAGCAAAGTAGCCTCAGGTACATGCTGATGGGTGCATCACACTTGCACAGAAAGTCGACGCAGCGTAGGAGCCTCATGACTCGCCTCCCCTCGATGACAGTCCGCGCGTAATTCTCCATGCGCCTCTGGGTGATGGCGATGTCTTCGGCGACCTCCATCTGACGCTTGACCGCTGCTTCATGGGTTGTCGTGTGTTCGTGGAAACGCATCGCTTGCGTCTGCAGGTCACGTGCCCCATCGCGGCTGTTGGAGTACAGTGTTGTCTCTTTGCCGAAAGCCTTGCACACACTGCACTTCAACGCAGGGTAACCGTCTTTCGTTTTCGTTAACAGAAGCCAAGGGAAAAGAGGAAGCCAGCTGGTCTTATACTTGTGCTCAGCCATGAGATACTTTTGCTTGATGAGTTCTTTCTTCGAGAGGTTCGGCGGCTTGGGTTCTGGAATAGCAGGGGCTTGAGGTTCAGGCGACGTGCGAGGCGACGTCGGTCGACGTAGCTTCCCGCCGAGGACTATCTTGCTCTGGGTGTACTTCTCGTTGTGTGCTTTTTTCCCAGATGAAATCGTGGAAGCACACTCGACCGTGTAACGCAATATCGTGGCTGTCTCGCAGTCTGGAATCCAAGGGCCCCGGCTAGATGAAGCGACAGTGGGCGGAGGTACATAGGGAGCAGGAGTAGATACAGGTTGTGACGGTGTTGCGACTGCGGTGGGAGGCTGCAAGATATCTAGAGCGGATCTACGGACCTCCACGGGGGGGACCCTACCTAGTCTAGAACCATCATCGTCGGCGGGAGACTCACCAAACTCTCCTACATCCGCCATGGCTAGTAGCGGCGGAGTTGATCGAAACGAGAACTAGGCGCGACGAAAGTGGACGACAAAGAAGAATGGAGCATCTCACATCTGCATTGTGAAGAAAAGGAGAAAATTGGGTTGGAGGAGAGGCTGGTGAAGAAGATGGGAAGGGGACCAAGAAACCCCAGATTTCGCTTGTCATGGACGGTGCACAACCCATCCAGGATCCCGCATCGCCATGGCGATACCGTCGATGGCAGGACGCACCTGCGCTGGCATCGTATGCATAGAGATGATTGGCTCTGTGATGTCATACAGAGGCTGACATTGCAGCGCTCAGCATTTTCCCGCGTGCGCCATTATCAAAGCATCGATTTCTGTCCTCGTCTGCTGCGTGCTGAGTCACAAATGCCAAGCTGGGGCATGACAGAGTGCACCATCCCACACTTAACGGCTGGAAATGTTGCTGAAATGGCAACATACAGCGTGTACAGGGCGGGAAAGTTGCCAAGTGCAGATTCTCCACGTGACGCCTGCTGGTCATATTCATGGGCCTGAGACCCGTCACGCGTAAGGGGGTCATTTCGCCGAAACTCATGGTCCGCATGGATGTCGCATTCAGGGTTCGTACGCGTTACTCCCTGAAAACTCAGTTTTGGGATAACGCAAACCCTGAAATCCCAAGTGTTCACAGACATACAACCCTGAAGAGGGTAGGGTTCAAAAACGCCCAACCCTGAAAATTAAGGGTTGGCAAAAAAAAAAACCCAGTGAAATCAGGGAATCAGGGTAAAATACCCTGATAGCGACAGGCCTGCCTAGCGCCCCACTGGCCCCTCGCGCGCCCGCTGGTCCCTTAGCGCCCCTCGCGCCCCGCCCGGCCCTCGTGCCCCGCTGGTCCCTCCTGCGCCCCGCCTGGCACTAGCGCCCCACCGCCCTTAGCGCTCCGCTGACCCTCGCGCGCCAGCTGGTCCCTTAGCGCCCTGCCGGCCTCTCGCGCCCCGCTGGTCCCTTTCGCGCCCCGCCGGCCCCTTGCGCCCCGCCCAGACCTCGTGCCCCGCTGGTCCCTCCTACGCCCCGCCTGGCCCTAGCGCCCCGCTGGCCCTTAGCGCCCTGCCGTCCCTCTCGCCCCGCTGGTCCCTTACGCACCCCGCCAGCCCCTCGCGCCCCGCCCGGCCCTCGCGCCCCGCTGGTCCCTCTTGCGCCCCGCCTGGCCCTAGCGCCCCGCTGGCCCTTAGCGCCCCGCCGACCCCTTGCGCGCCCGCTGGCCCCTTAGCGCCCCGCCGGCCCCTCGAGCCCGCTGGTCCCTTCCGCGCCCCGCCTGGCCCTAGCGCCCCGCCGGCCCCAGCGCCCTGCCAGCCCTTAGCGCCCCACCGCCCCTTTCGAGCCCCGCCGGCCCATCGCGCCTCGCCGGCCTTCTTCGCGCTCCGCCGGCCCAATGCACTCTGCTGGCCCCGTGAGCCCCATCCGGTCCTTCTACGCGCCACTGGCCCTGTAAGCCCAGCTCGGCCTTCCGCTCGGTCTTCCTGCAGGGGAGTTCTGCCGCCGAGCCGCTGTGTCGTTGTATAGCTGTGTCGCTGTGTTGTTGTGCCGTTGTGTAGCTGTGCCGCTGTGTCGCTGTGCCACCGTGCCGCTGAGGAGCTGTGTCGCTAAGGCCGCACAATGGCGGACTTTGTACTCTGCTTGGATGTGGAGGGGCACGCGATCGACTTCGCCGCAAGGCTTGTCAATCTACGCTGTCACGTCACAGGTTAGCGCCAGGATGGGCACTCCCTGGCTGTGCATGTTGATGGCTTGCTTCCCTGCCCCCCCGCGCCTGATCCCCTCCCTGATGACCCCACCAATGCTCAGTGTGAGGCCTTTTCTGCTGCTGCACTTGCTCGCGCTGTCTGGGATTCCCGCGATGCCGTAGCGCAGCTAGCCATTAGTCATGCTCTTCCCGTGTCTAAGCGTCCGCGCTTCACTGCTGTCGCGAATGCCAAGGATTTCTTAGATGCAGTCGTTGCACGCTACTCCACACCCGCCTCCGCTTCTGCTAGCCGCCTGATCCTCCCTATGCCGTTCCCTGATCTTGCCGCTTTCCCCACTGTCGCTGACCTCGCCACTCACCTCCGTGCACTAGAGACTAACTACCGCGCTGCTAGCATTGATGCCCAGCTCATTGCCTTCCCCCGGCCATTCTGCGCTACCCTGTACATCATTTCCATGCGCCTTCCGGACCGCTAAGCCACTGCCTGCGACCACTTCCTTAGTCAGCACCCAGGTGACCTCACCCTTACCGCCTTTGTCACCGCCCTGTTGGAGATAGAGACTCGCCAGCGCACTATTGCTCAGTCAAGCGGTACTGTGGCAGTCCCTATCTTTAAGGGCTGTGCGCCCTCCCAGTGCACGTACGCTGACGTTTCAGCCACGGTCGGCACGACTGCCCCTACCGCTGAGACCGCAGCTGCGGAGTCCCCGCAGCCGCGCCCGCGTCGGCCGTCGTGGCCCCAAGGGGGGCGTGGTGGCGGGGTTGGTGGGTGGTGGTGGTGGTGGTGGCGGGGACAGTGGATCCGACAAGGGGATCGAGGCTGGTGCCCAGGAGCAGCAGCAACAACAGCCGCCGCAGCAGCAGCAGTCGTGGGCCCGCCTCCCGCCGAGGTGGCCAGGAGCCTCTGGCGGTGGTGGCCGCGATGGTGGCCCTCACAGTTCAGCATCGCGAGAAATGTAAGGAATTTTATTCCTTACCGGGTTATACTGCAATCGCGTACACCCGAACTCTTGGAAGACCAGGCCCGGTCCGTTTCCGACGCGATCCCGAGGCTGGCTTGCGCCGCCTCCGGCCCTTTCGACCGTGCCTGTACCCAACCTAACCCTCCGGGCTCGTCGCGTAGCTAGAGTTCTCGCTATATACTGCTAGGTCCCCATTCTTGTAGTCATCATGATTATTCCGCGCACTCTCAGTTATTATTCATAACATCTTTATTAGAGCTGCTTTCCTGGTTCACCCCGCTTTCTCATGGTAGTTTATTTCCAAGGCGTGGTTAACCCTGCGAGGCTGCAAAGCGGTTATCCGTGAGCTAGAGTTATTAGCTTACACAACTACGATAGCGTTTGCGCCCCCTGCGGTTTCTTACCACGGCCTTCCCCCTGCCCGAAAGGCATACCATTCGCATCATAACTCAGGCCCAGCTAGACGAGGTCATGGCTCAGATGCAGGCAATGCAAGCCCAGATGGGGAGTTTGAACAGTGAAGTCATGAGACTTCGACGGAGAACACCGAGCTTCGCCAGACGCGTGGTGAAGCACGTCAGGAGTCGCCTGGAGTTGCAGAGGATGATGTGAAGCAAGAAGCCGACGACGCGGTGAGCGAAACCGTCCTCGACGAGCTCGCACAGGAGTTGGAGCACGTGCGCACTGTGATAGTGACGAAGATTAAACTCAAGCCGGCCATGCCGCCCCCGTTCAACCCTTCGGACAAGGCAACGACGGTGCAAGGTTGGTTGTTCAGCATGGAGTCATTCTTCATGGTGGCAAGTGTGCATACAAACGACGCGCGCATTAATTATGCCATGTCGCTGCTCCGAGGACCGGCGTTGGATTGGTGGCGACGATACTTGGCGATTGGGACTTCGGCAAGCGTGAAGCAGGCGAAGGACGGGACTTCGGATTCTTCAAACCAACAGGCAGAAACAATATTCGGTACAACCATGATTCGCACGTGGAAACAGTGGGGCACAGCTCTGCGAGCTCGTTTTGAGCACTCATCCGCCTCAAACGACGCTCGCATGAAGCTGCGCAGTTGGCGGCAGGTGACTACTGTTCAAGATTACACTGCGTTGTTCTCGGCACTTGCGGATCAAGTGGACGACCTCAGCGAAGCGGAAAGGCGGGACAAGTACATCAGCGGACTGCATTTTGATATTCATTACGAGTTGCAGCGGTCCTGGCCCAAGACGTTCGATGAAGGTGTCCAACTGGCGTCAGCAGCCGATGCACTACAGCAGTGGGCGAGAAAGAACAACAGGGATGTTGGTCGTTTTCGCGGACAGTCTCCCCGCTCCACGATCAATGGCGTGTCTGCGCCCGATGAAGTATTTCATGGGCTATGTTTTCGATGCAACAAGCGAGGTCACCGAGCTAAGTACTGCCCGACAGTGCCCAAGAAGACGAAGAACGACAAGGAGAAGCTGGGAAATGGGAAAAGTCAGTAGCAGACGGGCCCCCTACTGATGAGGCTTTGTCGCCCGAACTTCAGCGCTCCTAGCAAGTTGTGGTACCGATACATGCTATCGAATGAATAACGGGAGCGCACCCGAAGATCACCCTGTGCTGGTTCAAGGCAAGGTGAACGGCAAAAAAATTAAGTTATTTGTGGATGGCGGGGCTAGTCACATCCTCATACACGTGACAACAGAGAAGCAGTTGAAACTGACATTGGAGAAGTGTTTACCTGAAATTGACGCGCGACTGGTGTACGGGACTCCACTTGCAATTCGAGAACGAGCGCGCATGGTGCAGATGAAGTGTGGCGACGATTTCGGATTCAGCATGCCCATGCTGGCTACGACGCTTGACGGATGCGATATTCTTCTCGGGCGTGATTGGTTGCGCAAATACAACCCGAGGATCGACTGGACAACTGGTGAATGCAGTGTGCACTGTGCGAATGGGTGGCGCGTACTTCCGTGCTGGCGCAGGAGGGATCCGGTGTCGACGCGTGTCAATGCCATCACCCTCCATCGCACAGTTAAACGGGGAGCTGATTTGTACGCCGTCCATCTGACCAAAGCGACGGTCGACGACACGCCAAAGGACATTGACACGCTTTGTGCCAGTGTCCCTGCCTAGCTTACTACGCTGATTCGACAGTACCCGAATATTTTTTGAGATGTTCTGCCAGCAGGATTGCCATTTGAGCACCCCAAGACCACAAAATTGACTAGAACCCGGCGCGCAGCCAACCGTTAGGACACAGTGGCGCTTGACTCAGCCCGACTCACGGAGTTGAGGGGCCAGCTGGACTACCTATTGGAGAAGGGGTTCATTCGACCCAGCACGTCCCCGTTCGCAGCGCCAATCCTGTTCACGCCCAAAAAAGACGGAGGGCTGCGAATGTGCATTGACTACCGGGCGCTGAATTGGCGAACCATCAAATCTCGCAACCCAATCCCACGCGCGGACGATCTTCTCGATCAACTTCGCGGGGCTTGCTTCTTCTCAAAAATTGACTTTACGAGGCGGTTACCATCAGATCAGATTCTTCGCTGACGACTACCACAAGACGGCGTTCCGAACCCGATATGGCAGCTACGAGTACACAGTGATGCCGTTCGGCCTCACGAACATGCCCTCAAATTTCCAACTCACCATGAATTGCGTATTCCGAGATCTACTCGACAAGTGTGTCATTGTCTATCTCGATGACATTCTGAGCTTTAGCAAGACACAGGAACAGCACCTCAAGGACCTCAACCAAGTTTTTCAACGGCTGCAGAAACACCGGCTCATCACCAAAGGCTCTAAGTGTGAATTCCTAAAATCCGGACTGGATTTTTTGGGATACGTAGTCGGAGCGGACTGCATTAAAACCAACCCGAAGAAGATCACCACCATCCGTGACTGGAAGCCGCCCACGAATGTGCAGGAGCTGCAAAGTTTTCTTGGGATCGTTAATTACGTCCGCCGGTTTATCCCCAATATGGCAGGGATAACGGGACCGTTAACTGACCTGCTGCGGAAGGGCACCACGTTCGAGTGGGGGGAGAGACAGCAGACTGCTTTCGACGAACTCAGATTTTTTCTGATGTCACCCCCGATGCTCCAAATCGCTGACCCATCTCGACCATTCGAAGTCTTAACGGACGCTAGTGATTTCGCTATCAGTGTGATACTGTTACAGGATTTCGGCGACGGACTCCAACCAATCGCGTATGAGTCCAAAAAGTGCAGGCAGCCGAGCGCAACTACCTCGTCCACGACAAAGAAATGCTCGCCATCGTGCACGCATTTAAAGTGTGGCGCTGCTACCTGACAGGAGCCGTGACGTACGGACAGACGATAAATCCCTACAGTACCTCCGCGCGCAGCCGAACCTCAATCCACGATAGATTCGCTGGCTGGACTTCCTCGAGAGGAACTTCTAGTACACCATCACGTTCAAACGGGGCGAATAACATCGCTGATGCACTGACACGACCGTCCCCCACCTCACCTCTATCACCATTGCAAAATCCAACCCACTGCTCACCGGACTATTTACCCACGAATACA